>QODF01000028.1:1625666-1646293 GCA_024372805.1 Oostethus manadensis | reverse complement strand
GTTGTGGTGGTATAAAACTTGTGCTTGAGTGTTTTGCTATTATTGTCTTCCTTTGGAAAGGTGAGTGATGGGCAATGGTTCACAGTTTTGATTTGGCGTGGGTTATGGTTACAAAAAGCTGGTCCTTCCGAAAGAAGCTCATTTTTTTCTTTTTACATCATAAATGTCTTCATTTATGTACAGTATATGTAAAAAATTCTATCCAGCATTTCTTTTAACAAAGACAAAGTCGATGTGGATTGGCAAAACAAAATAAAAACTCAAAAATGCTCGGGTGATTACACTTCAAGATTGCTGATCACTCATTTTACTGTCAATCTAAAAGGGATTCCACCTCAGACAGGTCATCATCAATCATCATGCAGAACCCGAGCGTCCGGGCCAGCCCACTGCCCCATAGACTCCCAGTGACGCTCGTGTCCAATGAGCAGGACAAAGGCCAGCATTTATCCAATGACCATCCAATTTTGAAGTCGCTCAGCATCCGAATGTGTAAAAAAAAAAAAGAGTGGCTTTATTAAAAAACTGTGACTCTGCGGAGATAATTGAGAAGGAAGTTGTGTCAGCTATTGCTGATAAGTGTCTTATTCTGAACAAAAGATAAAGGTACTGTAGCAGATATATAGTTAATGAGATGTACACACAGCAGCACATACAGTATTTCACCACTTTAGGCATTTTTGGGAAAGCTGAGCTTCCCTTGCAGTCTTAGAGCAATCACCACTGGTAATTATTATGGATGCAATAATAGCACGTAGTTTTGGCGATTAAGTCTGGCATTTGCGTGTCTCAACAAAAATTACAGTAACATTACAATGTTACTATGTACAGGTGTATTTTAGTACTTCATTCAATGAGTAATTTAAGCCAAAAATAAGCACAATTTGCTTCAATATGCATATTTTTGGGGCCGTATTTAACCGTAAAACAGCATGATTTGTTGATATATTTTTGAAAAGCTCACAATGTGGCGAGACTGTATGTTAAATAGTAATAATGTCTACATGATCTTATGAATGGACCTGGAAAATAAACAAAATAGCAGTCCCAACTTAGGTCCTCACAGAATGACTTACTGCTGTCACAACACTTCCACTTATTATTCACTTGCTGCTAACTACCAGATCATCTAAAGTCCTGCAGACTTCGCAGCCTATAAACTATATTGTCATATAACACAGAGCAGTAAAAGCAAGTGGTGACAGATGCTGGCGAGTCTTCAGAACTGGACGGGGAGAGAGGACAGTTTTAACAGTCGAAAAGGCGATTTTTTTTTTTGAGCCAGTGGAAGTGGATCAAGCCCAATGAGTGACGAAGGCAGAGCACAGGGAAAATAAACTGTTGCTGGACCATCTGATGATAAGTTTATGATGATAAGCAAATACTAAACAGCTACTGCGGCCTGAATATAACTGACTGAATGTGCAAGACAAGATCATGGAAGATCTACTAGTCGGACATAATGATAATAATTTTCACAAATGACATATCCGCGAAAATAAAAAGACACACAAGTTATTGCAAAGACATTGACCAATAAGTAAATTATTTACAGCACTGATTCAGAGCATTGTGCATCATTTTCACAACAACATGAACAACAGTCTGCAAAATAATGGATTTTTTTCTGCAAGGAGCAAGGCAGGAATACAGTAGTGATACCAAGCCATGTCCTCATCAACAAATGTTTACTTAGTGTCCAATCAGACAGATCTAATATCATCACTGTACTATTCCTAGCCACTGGGAAACATACTTGCATTATATCTTGGAATTACACTGATGTTCTCTTATATTAGGGGGCTCAAACTCAATTTAACTGGGGCAGCTGGAGGTAGGGTCTGGCTGGGCTGCATAATGTATAGTTGGTAAAGTAAAGTTGGTAATACATAATACGGTACAATATGGGATGCATGGCTCACAAAAATCATATGTCGATTTGGTGATAGGGTGAACCAGAATGAAAAAAATAATTTCATAGTTTGTATTGCTGCCTTCCACTGAGATAGGCTCCAGCTTACCCTGATGAGGACAAGCAGCATAAGGATGGCATAAGGTTGAACAGCATAACAATGTCAAATGTAACGTAAACTTCTTTTCACTGAACAACACAACAGTTAGCATTAGCAATAGAAAAATAAACATTTCTCTTACTAAACGCTGTTTTGTTTGCGGGGGTGGTGACGAACAAAGTGACTTTTCATGTCTGTCATGGTGTCCATGTGTTGTGTTTTCGTCAGACACTTCTTCCATAAAAGCCAAAGTGAGTTCACAGTTTTAATTTTACCATAATAACCTTAATAACTAAATATTTCTACCATAATAACAAGACACACAAGTGACGCATCCACTAAATTTAGAATGAAAAACAGATTTGTACATTTACAGTATAAGTCGCACATGTCCACATCGAGTTTGTGAAGAGCAGGTCGTTTTTTTATTTAGCAGGAGCCAATCATGAGCTATGAGAGAACTCACGACAAGCTTGTGAACCCAGAAGGTTGATGAATGAATCCATGCAGTGCCCTGGCAGCCAATGATATATGGCCAGTAAAATGCTTTCCTAGGAAGAAATGCATGATGGGAAGCCGTTAAAATAGTTGGTTTTATTCTAAACTTGTATTGGTACTTGTTGTTGTTCGTCCGTCAGGATTGACGATGATCATGACTTCAGATAGAGTTGTGGACTCGAAGGTGACTCGTGAGGCCAATCCGGGCCCGGAAGGCTCGCCCACACTCAGGACATGTATGGGTGGGCGGTACAGTACAAGTGGAGGCCACTCGGGCTTTGCGTACTGCGCGCTTCTGCTGCGCCTCTGCAGTTCACCCTTTCTCTGCTGCACGGGCTGTGGAGACTTTGGTTTGCCAAGCTGAGCGGTTTGAAACAAGCTGCTCCCAGGTGCTGTCATTGATGTTCATATCCTTGAGGGATGCTTTGAGTTTGTCTTTGAAGCGTTTCTTCTGTCCACCAACTGAACATTTGCCTTCACACAGTTCTCCATATGGTAGCTGTTTTGGCAGTCGACTGTCTGTCATTCTTACAACATGGCCTGCCCCTCTCACATGAGCTTTCTGTAGGAGAGTGTGGATGCAGGGAATGCTGGCTTGTTCCAGGACTTCCGTGTTGGGGATTTTGTCCTGCCACTTAATGCGGAGAAGTGAAATCGGTTGAGCGGTTTAGCGTGTCTGCTGTAGGCAGTCTAGATCTCACAGGCATAGAGAAGGGTGGTGAGCACCACTGCACAGTAGTCCTACAGCTTGGTGGTAAAGCGGAGTCCTCGCCGCTCCCAAACATTCTCACGGAGTCTTCCAAATGCACAGTTCGCCTTAGCTATCTGCTTCTGCATCGATGTTAACAGCTCTTGAAAGTGTGCTGCCCAAATAGATGAAACTGTTAACTGGCTGGAGCGGTTGGTATTTATATTGTATATTTCTTACCTACCTTTTGAGTGTTAAGTGGCTGTGTGATGAGTTTAGCGTTCTTTCGAAGATGACACCGCGACTCAAACTGTTATATGTAGTAATGACCTCCTGCGATTTTCATTGGGTTGACAAGTTTGTAGCGAGTTTTTTTATAGATCGTGATTGTCCCCTTTCCAAAGAAGGAGCTAACCTTTCCTCACTGACTCACAAGTGGCTCAGTAATTAGGCAATCAGTAGTAATTCTGAAGTAAAAAAGATGTCACGAGATTAGAGCATGGCTATAAATTGGTCGCACTATTCAAAATGTAAAAAAAGTAGCAGCTTATTCATCGTACGTTAAGGTAACTATGCTGGCGTATCTTTCCATTCTTTTCCATGTGTTTGTTTTCTTCTGCTTTCATTTCATATTTTTCTGTGGTTTGAGCTCAATTTTCTGCTGCTGTTGCAAGGAGTTCCCCATGGATGACATGTAAAATGATCACTTGAATCACTGAGAACAAAAGGTGACAGAAATTTAGAGCGGTTATAGTTTAAAAATAATATTAATAATAAAACATATGCAGTGAAAGGTACAAAGTACTGTTTAAAATTGTGATAGTTGAATATATAGCTATTTTGTCATAACCATAATCTGGAGTGATGCCGGCTCCCAGCATGCATAGTGGAACTTTGTAAAACGTTTCTGAAGTTATGTGTTTGTAGTTAATAATTAATAAATATTAATAATTCCCTAAAGTAGTAGTCTCCATGTGTGTGTTTCCTTACCTGTTCCATATTGTGCTGTAAATATTTTGTGTATTATAATGTAATTATTTTTTGTGTTAGCACCGCTGTTGCAGGTAGTGATCTGTCGAGTGACACCCCCTCGTTAAATTTTTTATGTGACAAGCTGACTGTTAGCTCAGTGGAGGCTTCTACTTGCACTAAATAAGTAACATTGTCTCAGCTCAAACCTCAGGGGCCGCATTTACACTACTCTTCCATGTCGGGTCGTGTGCGCAAAATATCGTTTGGCTGGCCGGCCACAAGTTTGAGACGCTTGTCTTGCATATTTTATAGGTGGGGGTTTTTGTCCCGGTTCACCACAGCAATAGCCTTTCACAAGTGACTTTTGAAGAGGCTGCACAGAAACTGAATATGAATTAGACAGCAGCAAAGAAAAAAACATGCACAGAGGTCTGTGCAAGACTGGTTCATGTGAACCACCCAGGTCTCTGATCATAAAACTGAAATGTTCCAACTGTTATGTTCAAACTAGTGCTGGACCCCGGGATCAGAGGCCGGAGGCAGGTGTGCAGGTAAGACTGTTTAATGATGTTTAACAAAGGGGTGAAAAAATCCAACAGAAGCTGCTGGTGCGACAAGACAGTAGCAAGTTGGCATCAAGCATGTAGACACAGCCAAGATGAGGAGCTGGGATAAAACCTGGGAGACGCTCAAAGAATGACTCCTCAAAACAAGGAACAAAGAACTTGTCCATACGTGTGTGAGGTAGGTTACCAAAATGATATACCAGCGTCTCCTAGGTGCAATCGAATCAGGTGCAGGATCACCCGGTAGTCCCGCCACCAGGTGGAGAGATACCTTCAGAAAAATAAACACAGCCAGGAGAAGGCAGGACTGGAGGTGACAAACAGGGGCCCGAGGTGAAACATGGCACCAATATTGCTATTAAACAAAATGTTTAATGTAAGTTTTAAATTGTTTAATTGTAAGAATATTTTAAACTGTTAGTTTTTCCATTGCACTTTCTGTGTATGAATCAAATATTAGTTTTAAGGACAGAATATGTTAATTTAAAGTATAAAGTACAGCTTAAACACAAACAACAACATCAAAACATAAACACACAATATTAATTTTTGCTCTTTCCGTTGTTGCAATGTTTCTGATCAAAAAAAGATCTTTTTGGCTTTGGGACAAATTTTGATTCAGAGAGAACACCCACTATCAAATTAATGTCTTAATCCATTCTAATGCAGACATGGTGGCGTACAATTCAAAATAATACAAAAGCTAATAAAAAGAGGAAGGTCGTTATTTTACGTAGTGGTACACACCTATGCCATCTACAACGAACACTATTAAAACACCTGCAAAAACCTCCAGCAAGGTTTTATGGTTTCATATACATGTTGGGTCAATTTAGTAACGGGTATATTAATGATAACGTGTCATATTTAGTGTTTTGCCATATTTTGGTCCTTTTTAAGATTTGAGTGCATTGAGATCACATAGCAACATAGAAATGAGCGCCTACGCATAGCAATAACTTTAACACAGTGGCAGTAGCAGCAGCTCCAGTATTTAGCGTTACATTTTGGTAGTGGCCTGTGGCATGCTGCAGGCGGGTGAGTGTGTGGTGAAGCAATAACTAGCCGGCTAATAGCTGGTATGACGTGGCAAGGTGTCAACACACACGGATTTTCAAATAACAGCAAGCATAGCCTGTAAGAAGAAAATTGGAATGCAAATTTTTTTCGGCATAGATGCAGGAAAACCCTCCTGCATGCAGCCAGTTCGCAAGGGCAAGGCAGGGGCAGAGTGACCTTTGCGTGTGTTGCAAGTATAAAAGAACTTTGTGTACATTGCCCGGCCATGGCAGAGGCTCCTCCCACTGTGGGCAGGGTGAGCGGCAAGCACGTGGATGTCACGAGTCACTTGCTCCACTTGCAACCCCACTGATATCCTACCTTTCCTACTGGCTGGCTGGCCATTAGTGCAAGAGTTTTTTATTACATCAATGGTGAGATTCCAAGTAGTATTTCTGTGACCTTGAAATAAGATTAGTGCAGATTAATTACAGGAATTGGTCCGCAGAATTGTGTCAACACATGCAAAACACATGTGTTTTTGTGTTTGTGTGCATGTAACCACTATGTATAAATGAGCACTCAAGGACTGTCATTTAGTCAGACTGGGTTTGTAATGTGCCTTGAGTTAAGCTCATTAGCAAGTACTCAGTGTCTGGTCTTAGAGGTCAGTTCTAGCTTTGTGTCATTCTGTCTCACTATCTTTGCATACGCACACACACACACGCACACACATATACACTAAAGTGTCCCTTCTCAGTGTCAAATGCAAAACAGCAAGAGATTAAAAGCCATAAGCCCTAGTTGAGGATGTGTATCTTAGTGTGCTGTCACAAGTGTTGCATTTCGTCAGATGTCAATCGGGTGGTAGGGAGATATGGCAATGCAGACACAGAGAATGGAAAGCAAGCCAGCACCATGAAGAGCAGAAATTGGCACCATTGTGATAACTGTGACAACAACGACAACGTTGAATGACCATACAATTGTTCAATGGTAAGCTATTAAGGGAAGCTGGGAAAGCACAAATATAAGTATTAAGATGCATAGCAACACTGCAGGCTGTATTTCAAAGGTCTGAAAAGAGAGTGTTTGAATCAGAGCAATGTGGGCAGACAGAAAGCAGACCTGAAGCGGAATAATTTCAATTTAACTCAAATGTTTAAAAGAAAGAGTGCTAAGTTCAAGGATAACTTCTACTCACATTATTTTTCAAACACTTCATGACAGCTATTACACCTCTGCATAATCACCTTCATCTACAAAACCGACAAGGCCACGTCTACAAAAGGCCGGAATTTCCATAAAAAACATTTCCTGATTGTTCAAAAGGGAGTATTAGCTTGTACTGAAGATGTTGTGGTAACTACAAAAGGTGTACAACCGTAGGCCCTGTCTGAGAAGTCACTGAATCCACGTGGGCGTTAGTTTAGTGTTAATAGAAGAACATGACATGTTTTGACTAGGGATGCGATTGATCGACCACTAATTAGTCCGTCAGCCCATTTCAGTGGAAAAGTAAGTAATCAGCATATGCCGATCAACGCCTTTCACTACCAATCACAAAAAAACGAGCACCTTTTGCTCCTGTCCTGCTTTAATGTCCTGGGTAATGGCCACATCCCCCTTTTGATGTAAAGTTTGCATCTTGCAACACATACTGGACATATCTTGTGGAGGTTGCATGTTAAATAGCTTCAACTTAATATGCATTCGAAGAACAAACACCAGAAACAAACTGTTTATACCTTTGTCCGTTCTTTTGTAAACAGCAGTAGAACATAGGTAAGTTTCAGGAAAATATCAATTCCCAACTAAAAAAGGGAGAAAAACAGCTTTTGGTAAAAAGATACATTTCATTTCGACACTTTTTTTTGTACTTTTGTGACAGCTCAAATATCTAAAAAACTATACCACAACATAAACAACACAAAAAGGGTTGTTTTACAGCAAAGTAACAATTTATTTGCAAGTATCACACCATAAACTATTTACAATTTTCACTTGTGTGTGTGTGTGTCAATATGCATTAAAAGTTCCCTACAACGGATAACCTTCTGCACGCTACACTCACTTCCTCCTTGCTGTCATGTATGTATACACACACTATATATAGTGTGTATATGATATATATGTGTGTATATTTATATATATATATTAGGGTTGTATTGATGATTGCACCTGCTTGATAAAGTTCAAGCGAGCAAGTATTCAGCGCTAGCAGTCCACTGTTTTACGGTTAGAATGAAGCAGCGTCCGTGTGGCTCTCTATTAATTAAAATATCCTGTTGGCATGTATTGACTTACTTGCAAACCAAAGAGCACGAGTTGAATCGGGGTGGGAGATTTTGAATGAGATAGGGCTGCTGCAAAGACAAAGTGTGGCTTAATACGCCTTGCCATCTGTTTGAACCCACACATATATAAAATATGACAGAATAGATGTTGGACTACTTCAAGTTCTCAGGTTTTGGACAGGTGTGATACAACAGTGTGCACGTCTGATGATGCTCACACAGGTCCAAGGAATGCTCAGGTCATTTGTGTGTATGCTCACAGACGTTTTAGAGGGGTTAGAGGGAACATTGCGTCCCTCCTCCAGCCTCCACTCATCCCTGTCTGCTAGACAAATCAGAAGTTGACCAGCATCCTGGATGGACTGTGGCTACTCTTTATTCCAGACTAATTCTACAGTCTGACGGCTACATGCATCTTAGAGGCACTGAGTGACCTTCTTAGCCGCAACAACAACAGTTCCTGACAAATGGGGCACCTGTTGTGGCATTCTAAGCTGGGGAATTGCAACAGAGAAGATAGAAAAGAACGAGAAGCTCCTTTCAGGCCTGATGAATCAGAAAATGACAACAACATTAAGTAAACAACTGTCTCATCTGAGAAGTTTGTCTTTATACTGTAGTTTGTCTCCACCCCCATGCTGATACAAACCTTATGCTTTACCAGGAAGCCCAGTCGTTATTTCTGTTGTGAAACCAGATTACATTTAGAGACAGATCTGAGGAGAGGCGGGAAGAAGAATGGATTTTTTTTCTTTCCGCTGACACCTCCAAGAAGGAACTACTCTGTCCGATTTTCATTTTAGAGGAAAAACTTAGGAGTGTGAGTTATGGACATGACAACAAGCACTGGTTTACTGCTCATGATGTGCTCTGCTCGTCCACCACGCTCTGCCTCAGTGATACTTCTCTCCCGGTCCGTCTGGCTGACGTGTCGTCTGCTTGTGAATCGTTGTATCTGCCCGCCCATCCATCTGCCTTATTGCGACTTTGTTTGTCTTTTGCCTCGTCCCTTTGTTATTGTATGCACCTTTGCACCTGTCACTGCCTGAAGAATTACGACGCAATTTGCTTGCCTTGGCCATCAATACCCACCCTAATCATAGATCTGACGCTCCAATTCACCGGGCAATGTGACTCATTCCCATGATCTATCCATCTGCTCTTTTGAGCAACACCACCATCTCCCCTCATATTCCATCCATGGTGCCCAACCCTAATGTTCTCCATTGTCCCTCAGACTTGGCTTTACTTCTCTGGTGTCATTAAAGGCTTTTCGCTGGCAGATCATTTGTTCGATCATTATCTCAGAAGCACGAGCCCTCCCTTGGCTTGTGCAGTAGTCATGCTTATGATACATGCAGATAATTATCTAGCAGCTCTCAGTCTCTCAGGTGGTCAATAATAATATGACATTAAGGTGATGGAGTGGAGGTGTATACAGTGTTATTGCAGCTCCATAGGGATTTACAGGAGGCCATGTACTGTACTCGGGCTGTGCCTCTTGAGTTGGACAAAAAAGGCACACGGTGATTGTGTAATGTTACACTGATGTTTGAAAACAAAGGAGAAGTCTGTGCTTGTGGCCATGGGGACAAACATAAAACCACACACCCGTGTAATTTATGAGACAAGGAAACAAGGCGATGTAGAGTATAAAATGGATGATGACAGAAAATGAAGATAATAATGCACTTCTGGTATCCAGAGACATAAACAAAACCCTATATACTGTACTATATATTTTTTTGCGTTTCCTGTTTTGTACACTTAGGGGATAAAAGGAAGCAGTGCTCATCCAAGGCCTGTTAAGCAAAAACTGTGATATATGTGTACACACACACACACACACACACACACGCACATACACACACATATCCTCAATGGAACAGGGGATGTACAACTAATTCTTGCCAAGACCATCTGCCAAAGACATTGTTTTATTGCTAAAAAAAATACAGGTAAGTCCAAGCAAGCTGTGTTTTAAAGCAGATGTCAGGGCTGAGAGATTACTTACATAAATGTCAGATTTTGCTCTGGATGTTTTTCTGCTATATTACCATTGGAATTGTGATATAATAGAGTCACAGAGAAATGTATCATTTTTTTACCATATTGACTGCCATTTATGTGACATACCTATCATCACTGTCACTTTTATTGAACAATGGCTATCACTTGTCCATACTGACGACGCTTTTTCTCAGTAATGAATATTTCAAATCCTAAAGGACCAATTGAGCTTTGTAGATGTCATTTTTTAGTTTTCGTGTCGGGAGCTTGCACAGAAAGTGCCGCTCTAACTGCCAGTTGTTCTAAATCCACAAATTGATCTCTAACCATGTCAAATGAATAGTCCCACCCTAAAAGTATTGCAATCCATGTCAGGATGGTTGTAATTCAGTTGTCTATTTATTTGCATGTCAACACAGAGCACTCGCTCCTTCGACAAGACGTTCCCCTTGCTAGTTTCTTATTCTTTGCACTTCACACCAAACGCTTGCTCTAACCAGCATGCTGAACACCACTGCCCTCTGTAACCTGCACACTAAACATGAGCCTGGAACAAAACAATAGAATTGTACATGCTCACTGTTATACATAATAAAACATATATTTTAAATTAAGCAATGCTGCGATTGACTGGCGACCAGTCCAGGGTGTACCCCGCCTCTCGCCCAAAGCCACCTGGGATAGGCTCCAGCATACCCGTGACCCTAATGAGGATAAGCGGTATAGAAAATGAATGAATTCAGCAATGCTTTGGTATTGTTATTGCTTTGCAGAGCTATTTAATAACTATATTCAATGTCACAAATACATGTTTCTAACTATTATACTGGTCTCTAAATGTCAGTGGAGTGATTAAACAATAGCCACCAGCAAGTACGCTGGGGATGCCAAAGTGTGTGTCCATCTTATCTCATTTATGTCTGAAACGTCTTATTTCTTAATTCTTCTTTTTTTCCTTTCGGCTTATCCCTCCAGGGGTCGCCACAGCGAATCAATTGCCTCCATCTAAATCTGTCTTCTGTATCCTCTTCTCTTGCGCCAACTACCTTCATGTCCTCTTTCACTACATCCAGAAACCTCCTCTTTGGTCTTCCTCTAGGCCTCCTGCCTGGAAATTCAAAACTCAGCATCCTTCTACCAATATATTCACTATCTCTCCTATGGACATGTCCGAACCATCTCAGTCTGGTCTTTCTGACTTTATCTCCAAAACCTCTAACATGTGCTGTCCCTCTGATGTGCTCATTCCTGATCCTGTCCATCCTGGTCACACCCAAAGAGAACCTCGGCATCTTGATATCTGCTAATGTTATAATATTAAAGTTTGCATTGCATGGCATATGTNAAACAAACAACATCGCTGGTCTCACCACAGTTTTGTATACCTTTCCTTTCATTTTAGCTGAAACTCTTCTGTTACACATTATTCCAGCCTGCCTGCACACGCTTTTTCACCTCTTTTCCACATTCTCCATTGCTCTGGACTGTTAACCAGTAAGTACTTAAAATCCTCCACCTTCTTTATCTCTTCTCCCTGTAACCTCTTCCACTTGAGTCCCTCTCATTTACACACATGTACTCCGTCTTGCTGCAGCTAACCATCATTCCTCTCCTTTCCATGGTAAACCTCAACCCCTCAAGCTTCTCCTCCACCTGTTCCCTGCTCTCACTACATATCACAATGTCATCTGCAAAAATCATAGTCCATGGAGATTCCTGTCTAACCTCGTCCGTCAGCCTGTCCATCACCATAGCAAACAAGAAGGGGCTTAGAGCTGATCCCTGATGGAGTCCCACCTTCATTTGGAACTCCTCTGTCACACCTACAGCACACCTCTCTACTGTCTTACAGTCCTCGTACATGTCCTGCACCGCTCTAACATACTTCTCTGCCACTCCAGACTTCCCCATACAATACCACAGTTCCTCTCTGGGCACCCTGTCATAAGCTTTCTCCAGATCTACAAAAACACAATGCAGCTCCCTCTGATCTTCGCTGTACTTCTCTATCAACATCCTCAAAGCAAATACTGCATCTGTTGTACTCTTATTTTGGCATAAAATTGTACTGCTGCTCACAAATGCTCATGTTTGCCCTTAGTCTAGCTTCAACTACTCTTTCCCATAACTTCATTGTATAGCTCATTAGCTTTATTACTTTGTAGTTGCCACAACTCTGCACAACTCCCTTGTTCTTAAAAATGGGCACCAGCACACTTCTCCTCCATTATTTCTTAATTATTATTTATATTTATTATTATATCTACTGCATTGGGTATTACAAATGTCAAGGTGAATCTATGGGTAAAAAATGCACTTAAAGGTCATAAATAAGTTTCGTATGCTTTAACTACGCAAACATTCCATTTGTTAATATTGAATTCTACTTGCGAAAATTCACTTATCACAGTCGGGTCTGGAACCAATTCACCGTGATAAACAAGGGGAGATCGAGCAAAAAACTTTTTTCCTTTTCACAGCTGCCTTTTGGACATTTTAAGAGCAATCCTCTGGTTCAAAAAGACAAAGCCTATGTGCAGTATAGCACACATATTTATCCAAATATAAACAAAAACACACATAGGCAGTCTCCAGCCTTAATATACATCAAAAACAGCCATCCTTTATGTAATGACATCTTAATGAAGGCCCCAAGAAACAAACAACCCCCCCCCCCCCCCCACAGACAATCACATTATAGTATAGAGACTGAGCAGTGGCTAATCTATCTAAATGAGTCTTCATAATGGATACCTACAGTATGTCTTGACCATGCTCTGCTCTCTGAACAAACAAAACAAATACAACGTTCTCATCACTGGCATTTGAAGTACATGCTGCATATACAATATAAACTGGAAAATTATGTTTACGTAGATCCATCCATGCCATTGTGTAGACGCTTTTTTTAGAGGGTTTTGTGAGCTCTCTGATTTATTTGTTCTGATCAGCATGGAGACAGTCTCCTGGGATAAGATGGATTAATTGATGGATTTTTGTTTGTAAGAACATTTATTTCAGAACCTGAAAAAATAGAGATCACACGGCATGGCATGTTGGATGTTTGATTTTTGAGGCAGAAACACAAACATTTACAATTTTATGCATGCATGTTTAGGTTTGTTGTCTATACTCAAGATTGTCCTGTTTGTCAACAGAACAGTTGGGTGAGAGACCTGAATCAGGCACAGACTGTAAACACTGCTGAACAGCATGCGTGCCTTGAACCTGCAGGGACGATCTTGTAAGGTGTGTGATATTTACTGCAGCAGTTGTCTGTGCATGTGTGTGTACGTGTTGTAGTTCATCTTGAACAGTACCAGATGGCGTGACAGAACAGAAGGGAACCCTGTCATTAATGTAGGTTCAGTCTCTGCACCAACTCACTTGGTAACTTGTGTATGTGTTTACCTGTAGACAAAACAAGTACAGCAGCTTACAAATAAAACCGACTATTTGTTGCACAAGTGATCCACAGTTTACGGCCTTCCGTGTTACATAAGATCTCTCACAAATTCAGTAAAACCTCAATTTTGGTCCGTAAACATGAGACCTGCTCAATACAAACTCTACACTGACTTCTCTGAGTTACATCGATGTTTCATTTTTAGAGTGTTGTAATAAAATGGTTGCTTAAAAGTGAGGATGTTTTTGTCAGATACTGTGTATGAGTATGTGCCCAAATATTGGTAAACAAAATAACGCAGACTTGTGCCACTCCGCTGATTGTTGGAAATAACATTTTTCCATTACATGATGTTGTCAGATATAAAGTTCACTATAAACCAACAACAAGCTGGGATAACAGCTGAGATTCACTATTATTTTACCAGTGAGACTGACTGTTACCATAACAATAACATGACGATATTAGCACACATCCAACTGAAGTATTATTTCCACTGACAGTTGTGCACATTTGACACTCAAGAGTTGTCTAATGCGGTAATGCTGGTTCAAGTAAGCTTACATCATTTTAGTCAGAAAGTGTATGAAACAGGCCACATGGTGCATGAGTGGGTATCATGAAGGCCTCACAGTCAGGAGATCAGGGTTCGAAATCTCCGTTGGGCATCTCTGTGTGGAGTTTGCGTGTTCTCCCCGTGGGTGCGTGCGTTTTCTCCGGGTACACCAATTTCCTCCCACATTCCAAAAACATGCATGTTAGGTTAATTGGCGACTCTAAAATTGTCCATTAGTGTGAGAATGTGAGTGTGAATGTTTGTATGTCTGCCCTGCGATTGACTGGCGACCATTCCAGGGTCTACCCCGCCTCCCGCCCAAAGTCAGCTGGGATAGGCTCCAGCATACCTGCGACTCTAATGACGATAAGCGGTATAGATAATAAATGAGTGTATGAAACATTGCCAAGTTCAAATTCACACTACTTTCCAATAACACGGAGATGCTGTGCTCCCTAAGGCTTGTGCAAACATTGCACTAAATTGCCATGCATGTGTGTGCAGACACATCAATACATTGCCATACAAATGCCATGTCATGCCTCCTTAAAAGTGGTTTGTTAAAGATAAATAACCAAATAACTAAACCAGTGTAGCCAACTTGCCAAGTTTGTCATTGGAAATTTCAACACCCCTTGACGATATTTTCTTAAAAGGGACTCGTTCTGCATTGTAATGTCACTGAGCAGCAGCAGGCTCTGTTGACAGGTACTCCCCGGCCAAAGGCAGCCACAAGCCGGCAGTGAATAGTCAGCTTCTGTGGCAATATGAGAGCATCATGTGGAGCTCTACGCATCAAAAGTGCAAATCAAGCATTTGTTAGCTGCAATGTTGCACGGAGACCTAAAATGCAAATGTTTCTTAATCATTAGTAAGTCTGGATCAAAGAGGAACGATGTTTATTTTTATATTTTATTTGAGGAAATGCTGACCAATTTTTAATTAACAAACCAGGAATCAAGTTCAGTTGTAGTTCTAAACATAAGTAAGGTGTTTTTACTCAATTCTTTGTCTCCCCTATGAGGTTATGCTTATTTCCTACAGCATTTACATATGCAAATGATAAATAAATTGCATGATGATCACCTACCGACTTCTAGGGATTTCTACGACAGCCAATAGCTACTTTTCTTACTTCTTACTGAAAAAACAGTGAACTGAACTGTTCACAAACGCTCATCTCTGACACTTGTGCGCCAGTTAGTCAGCTATTTGAATGGTTTTAGTATAAAGATGTCAAGGCTACTGACTTTTATCTGAAATCATCACACATGCCTAAAAAGAGTAATGACTGCTGCAAGAAACCTCTTCTGGTGCCAAACTTCTGCCAGATTGTCAAGATCTGTACAGATCTCCAGACAGCCATTCTCCTTCTGACCAAGCCACCTACCAGCTTTATCAATTACGTCAATCTATTAGAGATGTAAAGCTTTTGCTCTTCAATGATTAGCTGAATGTATGCATTAGGTTGCAACTTTGGCAAGTGATACTGTACAATGAATATGGACTTGACGGTTGCAGGATCCTCAAGATATCCACGGATATTGTCTTCATTGTGCCATATCAATGCAATCATGATATTACTTATGTCAAGCACAATGGAGTGATTTATTGATTAGACTGGCAATGATTGGCTTGGTTTGTTGGTCCCTTAGATCACGCTGACACTACATTGGTTTTCTCCTCAGTATAGCAATAACTAATCAAATTTTGTACAAGTGAAGAAAAAACAAATGTATTTTCCCCCTCTGACATCAGAATACCAATGGTAGTGTAGAGTCACGCTTGTCTTTTACTTACGTCATTTCTTATGACCCAGAATGTAATTTTAAATGGAAATCAAAAGCTCGACAAGCATGCAAATGAAAATTGACTAACGGTCTCCTTCTGCAAGGTTGTTGCTGAGCTTGCGTTACCCCCTCTCATGCCACACTTGTACTGTCTTGTGTCTATTAAACGCTGAATTTTGTTGTTTGGGGATGTAAATGTCTAATAATGTTCAAATCAATAATTACACATGGCTCCTGTTTCACAGAGAAAAAAACATCAAACATGTTTTTTACACACACATTCCCTCATAGAAATGTGACTGATGAAAGTTTTATAAAATTAGTTTTTGGGCTGCACGGTGGCTGAATGGGTAGCATGTGGCCTCACAGTCAGGGGGTTTTGGGTTCAAATCTGTGTGGAGTTTGCATGTTCTCCCCGTTCGTGCGTGGGTTTTCTCCGGGTACTCCGGTTTCCTCCCACATTCCAAAAACATGCATGTTAAGTTAATTGGCGACTCTAAATTGCCCATAGGTATGAATGTGAGGGTGAATGGTTGTTTGTCTATATGTGCCCTGCGATTGACTGGCGACCATTCCAGGGTGTACCCCACCTCCCGCCCAAAGTCAGCTGGGTTAGGCTCCAGCATACCCGCGACCCTAATGAGGAGAAGCGGTATAGATAATGAATGACAATTAGTTTTTGCACAAACCACAGTATGCCTTGCTGGCACCAGCATTGTTGAACCCTGAATAAAGACACTAACACACCTGCCAACTTTGAGGAACTTTTACTTTAAGTCAAGTGTGATATTACTGTTATGTAGTGGTACTGTAAAGTTGGTTTTGATAGCGAGATAAAGTGAGGTGTGACTTGAGGGAGGAATGGATGGAGAGCCAAATAAAGGATTAGCCATGCGGCGAACCTGGGAGGCTGAATAGGGAATGGAGGAAAAGGGCTAGTAATGCAGGAGAATAGAACAGAGGGGCTTAACAAGAGTCGTGCAGTGCATTGATTACCGCTATCTGCCATTAGCTTTAGTCCCCATACCTTGAGGTGTGATGAGTTGCTTGTCTGAAAGGAGGGGTTTAGTTGAAGGAGAGAAGAAGGGGCTGCGAGAAATTGAGTGCTCAGGGTTAAGTACCCAAGCGAAACAAAAATAATGTAATGGCAAACACTTAAATGATCCATATGTTTTCATATGACGGCCGAACTGCAAATTGTTGTCATCTATGAGCATGTGTTGCCGAGAGATGCACTGTAATGTTAAAGACAGCTGTAAACCTAAATAGGGCAATGGCGGAGGGCTGCTTAAAGAGTCAAACTCTGCAGTGGATCAATTTGACTTTTATGTAGGAAACGGTATATGCAGTTTAAGAAGTGTTATTCCCCTAAGGCCTTTTTAAAGTCTAAATGTAAAGTATACTGTATGTGATCAACTGTCTGTTATGTCATCCTTATTTTATTAATTACCGTTATTTAAATTAAAGATTTTAACTACCCCTTGAGATTAGTTTCTAATTGACTGTAAAGAGTGTATCCGGCTATTTGTTTAATTTATGGGGGAATTGCCGGTAGATCAGTAAGTACAGGACTTGACTTGAGGAGCAATGGCTGGCTTGTTACAAAAAGGTATGAAAATTGCTGGTAAAATGCCAGTTCTTCTTGCGTGTCCTAGAGCATACACAAAGCATACTCCATCGCCCACGGTGCACCTCAATCTGTTGCCACCCTCCTCTTGACTTCTTCCCTTTTCTGCCTGTCTATAAAATATAAGTATCATCCGGTGTGTGAGCATGTTCACTGCAAAACATATTTTGTTTTTCCCTCCAGGACTGAATCAAGCATTTAAATCCATTATGGAATCACATTAAAACATTTTTCCCAAAGTGAAAATGATTTTGTTAGACTCACATTACTTTTTATGCCCCCTAACTCATAAACCTGAAGCTGGGTCTTTCCCACCACTCCAGAATTTAGTGTATTTTTTTAATAGCGGTTGCTCTCAGAGAACTGCAATTGTTACGATTATAAAGGTAAAGATAAAAATTTCAAAGTAATGTAAACAATTTAATAATGCTGCTCACTTCATGAGAGAGGGTTTCCTGCAATTACAATGATTTTTAATTCCAAGCTGTATGAACACACTGAGCAAAGCATCTGCAATCAAGGTCAATTGAGACCATAGCCGCAGACGGGAAACATACGCTTTTGAAAGAATATATCTTCCCTCTACCTAATGCGTACGTGCTTTAGAAGGATGTTTTGTACAAGCTAAGCAACTAACAGAAAGACACACAACGAAGAGGTAAAGTACTCGTCAACCAGTGCTCGAGTTACTAAGCTTGATGTAAAGCAAAGCAGTAAAACGTAGCCCTCACCAAGATCATACAATTTGGAAGAACATAACTGTGTACACTGTAACAATAGTAGCTTTATGAAAAATACCCTCAACTAACCAAAATTAAGACACCATTCAAATGCCTAAATATATGAATAGTTGCTGCAGCCTGAGCATTGAAGCATTTCATTGATATTTTATTAGGAATTCTCCTTCTCTCATTGTCTCTCCCCAACCCACCCTCTTTACAATGTGCCTGCCCCCCTCCCTACTTTGTCCATCTCCCTTGTTTTTCCACTCAGTCCTAAATTGCCAAGTTTACTGGATGAGATTTAATCCTGGAGCTGTCAAGCAGGCGGCTGATACCGATCAATCTCTAGAAAGCTGGGGAGCGGGGTTGACGAAGGATGGTTCCTGCTGAGGGTCCCCTAAAATGTTTATCCACAGAATCTTGGTCCAGGGACACGAGGATGCGTAAACACACTCTAATCTACGTGGTGCAGAAGGTTTTAAGTTGACAACAACAAACTCAAGTCAGATTCTCATAAATGTTCCAATTAAGAATACAATTTCTAGTGCTGAGCCAGGGACTCACTTTAAATACTGTAAGAATTTGTTATGAATAATGCATTTTTTTCAAAGTACACACATTAAACAAATATAACTCATCATTGTCCTGGCAGAAGGAAAATCTTCATTTAAAATGCTCATGACCCCACGACACATGTTAATCTCATTATTTTCTCTGTGAAAAAATACACTGAAAGACATATTTTCCATGTTAGATGTGCACTCCAGTGATTACTTTTGGTTTTGGTTTTGTTTTTGTCCCAAAAGGCAATCTCTCCTCTTATTCTATGCGGAAGTGACGGGACGCCCCCTCCATTGCTTCTGTTTTGTGGTGGCTCGCTCTTGGTTGAATTTCTGTTGTACATATGGCAGGCTTTTGCTCAAACACTCCAGAAGATGGCATACGCTTATTCAACTTTCCAAAAGACCCAATTTGCCACGATAAATGGACCAGCCAAGTAAAATGAACTGGACAACGTCAAATTCATCAGTGTTGTGCTCCACACACTTCGAGGACCACATTTTTGATAACATTCCTCGGTTAAAGAAAAATTTGTATTACCAGAGGGTGCTCCTACCATCAGCTGTGCCAACTATCTTTACTGGACCTAGACCGGGTGCGAGTGAAAACACAAGCTCAATTGCAGACGGCAAAACACAAAGTCAAAAACCCAGAAGTAAGTAAATCCACATTTTTATGCTAGATATATTATACCGATCTCAGAATTTATGTTCGTGTCAAATTTTAAAGCTAGCATACAAGATCGGTCACCAGTTAAAACTTGAGGGCAACGCCCCCCCCCCCCCACTCCCTGCAAACAAGCACAGGATCTTGGGGAGTGCGCATGCTCCATGGGGGTGTGGCAGGGGGGGTCACAAACATGACCTCCTTCTGTGATGCCCTGGGGGCCGCAAACTCCCCAGTTTAAATTACACTTATTCACTATACATAGACTCACAGAAACCTCACATTCATTTTTGGGGTGGCGGGACTCGTGTCACAGGGTGGGCGGAGCTACTTAGCCGTGCTCAGCTGGCGGAGTGGTTCCGCCCATGGTGTCACGCAGTTTCGGCTCCTCAATTTTAACTGCCTACACACACACATCTCACACCTCATAACACTTTTAGTTGGGTGGGGAGGCGGGGATCAGAGGGTCTTATTACACCCCTGTTTTCTTGGACGCTCCCTGGGGCGGGGGGCGGAGGGGTTGTTTCGGCTCCGGGTCTCAGTCGGCAGCAGTGCTGGAAGGAGTGCCTGTGTGCGTGCGTGCGTGTGGGACTCTGTGGGATTCCCGGCGGCCGGGTATGGTGGTATGGCCCCGTGTCTCGAGGGAGCTCGCGGTGGTGCTGCTCGCTGCATTGGTGGGGTGGCACATCCAGGTGCATATGTGAAAGTGTAGGTGTGTGGGTGTATGCGTGTTGGCATGTGTGAGTGTGGGAACAGGGTTTGGTGTGGGTACTGGGGCTGGGGTGTGTGCACTGGGGGTGGGGTGGACGGGTCACGGGGGGGCTCGGGGGCGGTTGTCCTGCTTGCCTGAAGCTGGCCGGCCCCCGCGGGTGTTCCGGCGGTTGGCGCTCGGGCCCCCCCTGTGGCCCTTGCTCGGCTGCCGAGTGGCGTCCGGCCGGGTCTCCTTTGCACCTCTTCGGAGTGGACTCGCGGTTGCCTTTTGGGGGGGCGGGGTCGGGCCTTCCCCTCTTTAGGGAGCCTGCTGGGGGGCCGTTTATCATTATTAGTACATATGTATGTATGTGTGTATACATATATATGCACACTGTATGTGTGTGTATGTATGTATGTACTGCATGGATATGTGTATGTGCACAGTATGTATATGTATATGTGTACGAATATGTGTATATGTATATGTGTATATATGTATATATACATATATATGTGTGTGTGTGTATGTATGTATGTATGTAAATATATATATATATATATATA
>QODF01000028.1:1569623-1625284 GCA_024372805.1 Oostethus manadensis | reverse complement strand
CCCGTCCCTTTTCAGGTCAGGTCCGGCATCGAAATGTCGCGCAACAAAATTCATAATAAACGCATTCAAATGTCAAGGGAGACTCATTTGGATTATGAAGTCTCCCTTGGCAAAGAAATTTTGCTCAGCATTTAAAGGCAGCTAGACTCCCATTCAGCTGTTATGATGCTGGACAAGACCAAAAAAAACAAAAAAACTTGAGGGCAACAAAAACGTCTTCATCAACCTCAGCATTCTGATTTATGTTGTCAACAGCACACAAGAATATAACTGCCGTCATCTTTTTTTTTTAACCTCCTACCCTTTCAGTCCAGTCCAAAATATTGCATTTATTGATATAGAATCCTACTTTGCAGCAAGTCACTTGGCACGGTTAGGTCCGGAACCAATTAGACAATATGAGTAGGAAATCCCATTTTAAAAATGTACAACATAAATTGATATAAAATACTTATATACTGAATATAATGTAGCTCAATTTGCACTAGACTAAAAAAAAACACTCCATATTCTCTACTTTATCTAACTTATTATGTGTAGATGTGGGGAAATACCTATAATACTCCACTTCACTCACTAACTGAATAACAAAAAAGATCAATTGAGATAAGATACAATGCCGGTTAGAGAGAACATACAAACCCTCTATTGATTATTAAAATTTGCTGATCTGGTAAATGTTCAAACAACTACGAATATGCATAAAGCAAACAATAACCTGCTACTAAAAAACTCAATACAATTCTCCTCATCAAGAGGAGAGAAATATGAACCTAGAGAGATATTAAAGTTAAACACATAGACTTAAACAGGACTGCCGACTCAGCATACACTTCTGTAATATGCCCTGTGCGGGTTTGGCCGCCATGATGGCGGGCAGAATGCAGAAATATTGCATATTGCATCACACCCCTCCCCCATCCCACTGACTACAATGGACATTGCAGGCATATCAGCCCTGGAGCCCCCCCTCTCCCCCATTGCCCTCACACTCTCGGAGCAGAATGTGGCCAAGACATTTAAAAAGCAAAACCCTCGGAAAGCTCCAGGTCCAGATGGTGTCTCTCCTTCCACCCTGAGACACTGTGCGGTAGAGCTGGCGCCTGTCTTCACGGACATCTTCAACATCTCTTTGGAGTCATGCCATGTCCCAGCCTGCTTCAAGCTGTCCACCATTGTTCCCGTCCCCAAGAAGGCCAGGATCACTGGACTCAACGACTACAGACCTGTGGCACTGACATCTGTGGTCATGAAGTCATTTGAGCGCCTGGTTCTGCCTCATCTCAAGTCCTTTACCTCCCCGCTCCTGGACCCTCTGCAGTTCGCCTACAGAGCCAACCGGTCTGTAGATGACGCCATCAACCTGGCCCTCCACTACATCCTGCAGCATCTGGACTCCCCAGGAACCTACGCCAGGATCCTGTTTGTGGACTTCAGCTCTGCATTCAACACCATCCTCCCAGCTCTGCTCCAGGACAAGCTCGCCCAGCTCAACGTGCCTGACTCCACCTGCAGGTGGATCACTGACTTCCTGACGGACCGGAAGCAGCGCGTGCGGCTGGGGAAGAATGTCTCGGACACTCGGACTATCAGCACGGGATCCCCACAGGGCTGTGTACTTTCCCCCCTGCTCTTCTCCCTGTACACCAACAGCTGCACCTCCGGCCACGACTCGGTGAAACTGATTAAGTTTGCGGATGACACCACCCTCATCGGGCTCATCTCAGACGGTGATGAGTCTGCTTACAGGAAGGAGGTGGACCGGTTGGTGTCGTGGTGCAGCTGCAACAACCTGGAGCTCAATGCTCAGAAGACAGTGGAGATGATCGTGGACTTCAGGAAAGTCAAAGCCCCCCTGCCCCCCCTCGTCTTGACAGACTCTCCCATCACAACTGTGGACTCCTTCCGCTTCCTGGGCACTAACATCACCCACGACCTCAAGTGGGAGCAGACCATCAGCTCCATCATCAAGAAGGCTCAGCAGAGGATGTACTTCCTGAGGCAGCTGAGGAAAGCCAAGCTGCCTGTCCAGACGATGGTGCAATTCTACACGGCCATTATTGAGTCCATCCTCACCTCCTCCATCACAGTGTGGTTCGCTGGGGCCACTGCCAGGGACAAACAAAGACTGCAGCGCATCGTGCGCTCTGCCGAGAAAGTGATCGGCTGCAGCCTTCCATCTCTCCAGGACCTGTACGTCTCCAGAACTCGGGGGCGAGCAGGCCGGATACTTGCTGACCCTTCCCACCCTGGACATGGACTATTTGAGCCACTCCCCTCTGGCAGAAGGTTACGGTCCATTCGGACCAGAACCTCTCGCCACAAGAACAGTTTCTTTCCTGCTGCTGTTGAACTCATGAACACTTTATAACATTTGCACCATGGTCACTTTATAAACAGTATTTTTGGCACCTTATACTACCTGCACTAAAAACACTCTCATGCCTTTACTTATCAGTGATTTCAACTTTTTACTCAGGTTCTATGTTTAGTTAGTTCTATGTTTATTTAATACTCTATGTTTACTTAGAGTTCTACGTTGCACTGAGTCGCCAAAGAAAGTTCCTAGTTTGTGAATTGTTCACTTACAATGGCAATAAAGTTTTTCTTTCTTTCTTTCTTTCTTTCTTTCTTTCTTTCTTCTAGTAAATATGACCTCGGCACATTGCTCAGTCATTAATTGCTCTATGAGGTTGTCCAATAAACAGATTTAAAACTGTTGTAGATGTATAACACTGGTTTTTGTAAATAAATAAACAGAACATTGGACAAGACTCAAGTGTATATTGTGCTGGACTCACACACAATTTACTGTATCTTAAAGCTAATTTGTTTCTCTGGCTGATTAGTTGAATTTACTGCTCTTACCCCTTATTCTTCATTTCCTAGGACTATCTGAAGTATCACATTGTCAAAGTCGGTAGGCGTATCCTAACACCTGATTGGCTACCCGGTACTTTAAGTCAAAACAGGTAGATTTCAGAGCAATGCAGAGCCAGTGAACATATTCTGATGCTCTGGTTGGGGCTATTTGTCTCCATTACGTTTTATTAAACGTTTTATTTTATTAAACACATTACACATTTTAATAAATTAGAAGCAATAAATTACCCAAAACTTATTTGGGTAATTTATTGCTTTTTTTTCCAATGTTGTATGTACAGTATATTCATCACAGATAGATATTATTAGGTTTATCTTCAGCAGAGATGGCAAAAAAAAACGGAAGCCTCAAAGCTTGCGACAGATTTATGAACTGCTTCGAAATAGTGCTTTGGATCTTTTTTACGTTCTGCATTTATCACGTTCCGAAGCGTTATTCGTCAAAACACGTACTGATGGTTCGAAAAGGATTGGTAGCTATCATTGCGTTGACGGGTTATTTTGGCGCTAACTTGTATATCTAACAACCGCCAATTTGAAGGAAAGCCTCAAAGCTTTATGAGACTTTACCTGCCCATCTGGAATATTCACTCATAAATCCACTTGGTTATTTTGGTATGTCAAATGCCAATCGCTGGCCTTTGTGTGTGTTGTCCTTGTTGATCCTGGTGGAAAAGTTCTGGGGTGCTTCCTCTAAATTTTAATTCACTTTCCGGGTCAACATTTGGTCATAAAGTACGCAAATAACATCAACAACTTCAATAAATTCCTTTGCATTTTACATGCTCTTCAAGGTTTAAAATATCTATATATCTATATACATAAATATATATCAGAACCACCATCTATCTGGAGTTCTTTTTTTCAG
This sequence comes from Oostethus manadensis, assembly GCA_024372805.1. Taxonomy (NCBI): domain Eukaryota; kingdom Metazoa; phylum Chordata; class Actinopteri; order Syngnathiformes; family Syngnathidae; genus Oostethus; species Oostethus manadensis. The sequence goes on along the minus strand of QODF01000028.1, from coordinate 1,621,533 downwards.
AGAAAATGTGTAGCACAAATATGCACATTAGCACTCAATAAGGTCTTTAGAGCTTATCTTTATGCATTCCCACGTAGTATCAGCATTTGGGAACAAATATGAGTTGAAAGAAAAAGGGTAAAAATACAGTGTAGTGTGACTGCAGCGTTGAGAACGAAGGAGGTTCATTTAAAACTCTAGACTGTCAAACATTGGGACAAATAGCCGCTTGCATTCAACGTGAAAAACATGAAAAAACGGTATATACTATGTATAACTGTATATTATTTTTGAATAAAGTAATAGCCCGTGTTTGTAATATTTATGTCTAGTGTATTATAGCATAAAATCTATCCATACAGTAGGCCAAAGAAGGATGGCCTGCCGGTAAACAGGAAATTAACCATAAGCGCCATCCTCTGCAATTGGGAATAGATCCCGAGCTAAGTGGAAACTTCCTCCTAAAGTCAATAGACAAGCTGATGGGGAAACATTACAGCAGACTTACCAACAGAGTGGCACTCATTCCTGCTCACAATACCTGTCAGTATACAGCATATTGGGTGAGATTATCCAAAGAAAACTACAAAAAAGAAACATTTGAATTGAAATAGGCTTGTTATACTGCCTGAAGCATTGGGCTTTCTCTGGGTGCATATACACCCATTTACAATGTCCACCCCAGTAGGTCTTTAAAAGTATCTTTTGCAAACTATCGATCGGTCATTAGTTACAAAAACTAATGTGCAACTGAGGATGCCGGTCTATATTTTAATGTATTTATCAAGCATGGATTACCTGTTAATTATTGTGACTGAGCGTTTGGCGAGAAACCCAGAGGAAGAGTTTTCCATTCTCAGCCTTGTTCACTTTCTTTCAGGTTATGTTGATGTATAAATAGACTATTGGTTACCACAGCAATTGCACAACTCTAACATGTAATCAGGGACAGTATTGCTCATTAATCGGAGCAATTCCAATCTCTTGCTCATATATTGTATCAGCAAACAGAGAGATGGAGACAGAACACCAAGGGCATTTGTTCTTATTAAAATGATTCGAGAGCAGGAATTAACCAGACTGGTGACACTTAAAACCATCTCCAACTAATCAAATGGCCACTATTGTACATCCAGTAAAATCATCTTTATTCATGGCTACACAAGTGGGAGTTATTAAGTAAGCCAGAAAATAATTACTGAGGGTTCTAGGTAATTATGGCCAGGATTTGGTCACAGCCTCCAGAATCATTAAAGACCCAATCAGTGTCGTTTTCATTTAAAGTAAATGCGGATATAATTAAAGGACCCTCTTTGCAGTCTAGGTTAAAAGGTGTGTCTGAGAAAAACGAGAGAAAATAACGTTTAATAACAATGCAAACATGGTCACCGCCCATTGAGTCATTATAATAAATCTCATAGACCCTAGGTTCGCAAAACGGGGTATGCCAATTGTAACAGGGCGTACGTAAATTAAAATGAAAAACAATTAGCGCCTAACACTCTCAATTACGAGTGCGCCGGAAATTTGGAAATAGAATGTTGGTAAGTAAGCCAATATTGAGTAACTCCAAACCTGAACCTGTTCTATTGCAATTTCCACAACTTGTCATTGCGTTGTTGTCAATGTACCAAAAAATAGACAGGTGTTGAAAAATCAAATCAGACAATGACACAAGTTACCTCTTTCTAATTATGGTTCACTCGTCAGCCGCATGGCTAACAGCAGACTCACAAAAACAAAGAAAAAGACATCAGGAGGGGCTCCCTCCTTCGAAAATAAACAGAGAGGGCTCGAATGAACTACAAACATTCATCAATGACCAACTCCAGTGGACAGTGAATAACTGCTTCGATGGAAAAAAATCAAAGCACGACAGAGACTCTCTAAAATTGCCCACAAAGCTGCTTGAGTCCTTCTATTGCTGCTAAATAGACACACAACATAATGGTATTGAAACTCCAGAGCTGGCCACATTATGAAGGACCACACTACCCTTTCTCTCTCCTACTATCTGGACAGGGGTACTCAAAGTCCACTTTAGGATGTGGGCTGAACTGGACATTACCGCTGCTTTTTGCACGGCTTTTAGTGTACTAAGGTCAGCAAAAGTTTAAAAAGAGAGGCAAACTTTTATTAAGACTTACAATACGTTACTTGCACAACCCCACCTTCAAGTAAATGTCGTAGGTGGCTGACTCTGCATTAATTTACCACTGAATGAGGCACTGAGAGCTACTTAGTTTTTTTGGTCTAGTTACTATAGTTTACTACAGCGCCAGTGCCATTATGGAACAGTGTTTCTGTACCCAAACCTCACATGGGCCGGTACATGCAGACTTAAAAACAGCTGGAAGGGAACTGAACTCCAACCCACCACTTACAATTACGATCATTACAATCATGACTACATGACTTTTCAGTATTGTCATTTTTTTTTATTTATGCTGCTTTTTAAACGATTACAGACCCTGAAATACGTATGTATAAACAGTATGCATGTGTTTCTGTGTGTGTGTAAGAGGCATAGTATTCAGTATTTAGTTGTTTGTTACCAAGCAATGACAATAAAGGCATTCTGATTTTGAGATGGTAACCATACACTTTCATAGCTGCAGTGTCTGAAATTGATGTAATGTGTCAAATTGTCACAACATCTCCCTTCACCTACCCCCCTCCTTTTCTGTATTCAATATCCCCTTCTCTCAGTCCCTCTCACTCTTTTTCGTGGAGGTGAGCAATTTTAAACCCTGCAAAGTGATTCAATTTTGCAAGGGCAGTTATTAAATTTGCTTGCAAATCTCAATCCATTCCCCCGCCCACCACCCCTCTCTCAATCTCACCCTCTTCCTCTCTAGCCTGTCTCCCCTCCTTGATTTTAGCCTTCTGCCACAGTCTTGAACATTATCAAAATTCAAACAGGCAAACAGAGGGATAAAAAGAGAGGAGTATAAGCCCAAAAAAAGAAAGAGGGGCGAATAATAGATTATTTCTTTGAAAATAGCACACTGCAATATTCACACATTGGGGCTTCTTCAATAATGTGTTTTATTACATCGTTTTTTTTCTTTTTCTTTTTCTAGGCCCTTCATTTTTCACTGAGGTGGCAGAAGTGAGAGACAGACAGTGGATGGCAGACAGAGAGCAGAGGGAGGAGATGACTTGTGGAGGCGAGGCCTGATAACACTAATGAAGATGGCTGGTTGAAGCCAGCGCATCGCTTACATCTAATAGGTTCACTGCAAAATGAATATTTATACTGCTGAAAAGCAGGGAAGTGGAGGTTCATAGCAAGCACATTAACAGTTTGTCACATATTGTGCATAAAAATGGATTTACAGTATACCTGTGCAATGGTTGAACATAGCAGGTTGGCTTCACAGTCAGGAGATCAAGGGTTTGTATCCCCAACTCCATACAACTCTATATGGAGTTGGCATGTTCTCCTTGTGCGTGCAAGGGTTCTCTCTGGCTACTCCAGCTTCCCCCACCATTCCAAAAACATGCATGCTAGGTTAATTAAATGTAGGTGTGAATGTAATTGCCCTGCAAATGACTGGCGACCAGTCCAGGGTGTACCCCACCTCTTGCCCGAAGTCAGCTGGGATAGCGGCATACCCCTGCGACCCCTATGAGGATAAGTGGCATAGAAAATTATTTGTTGGTGTGAATGTGAATATGAATGGTTGTCTATGTGTTCTGCAATTGGCTGGCTACTAGTCCAGGGTGTACACCGCCTCTCGCCTGAAAAGACAGCTGCGATAGGCTGCAGCATACTTAGCACAAGCGGTATAGAAAATAAATGGCTGGATGAACACGGCCTCAGTGTTGAAGCTGTCACATCATGTTTTTTGTGACCTTTGATGTGTACGCATCGGTGAGAATGGTTTCTCTACACATTTAAGATGATGAGTTAAGTGTTCACACAGATTGATTATTGAAATGTGAAAAAAAGGTAGAAGAAAGCTGATGAGAAAAAATGTAACGTGACAGTTTGGGTTTTGAGTGGGGTTTCCTTTGTTGTGGTGTTTTCCTGTTTCGTTGCACGTTAGTTTTCCTTTGATTATACGCACCTGTTCCTCATTTGTGTTTTGAGCTATTTAAGTTCAGGTGTGTGCACCTTTAGTTTGTCGGGTCATTGCCATCATTGCCATTTTTGTCAGTTGGATGTCGTTTGTGCCTCGGATTCGTGTTGACCTGCTTTTATGTTATTCCGCTGCCTCGCAGCTTTGACTATCATTAAAAGATTCCTGCACCTTACCTGGCTGACGTCCTGATCGCTTCTTCCCCGGGGTTCTCGCCATGCTGCGCCGAGCTAGCCCAGCGGCAGATCGTAACACCATCATGATCTTGGGTGCTTTTTTTCTTCAAAGGAACAATAAGGCTCCAGGTTGTGCAGGGGTGTCAATGGGCAGCTGGCTATTTGAAGATGTTCCGAGGGCATCCTTTATGACTAAAGGCCCTGGTAATGACTGGGTTTAATAATAAGACAACACCGCATTTTGGACCATCCTGCTTGTTTTCCTGATCCAGGTGAAAACATTTGGATATGGATGACAAGAAATGTTTACAAAAATGGACATTAGTTCCTGAAAGTAGATGCCTTCCATTAAGCTGTCCTCACCACCTGTAGCAACATTCCCACTAGCCTCTTGGAAGCACTGGCATCAAGCATGCCCAAACCAAATTTTGAGATGATTAACAAGAATGGTGCAGCTACTCATTACTGAGTCCTTTTTTGAAAATGTTCTATTTATTTTAGGGAGTTTTCATTATTTTTTTGAGCTATGTTCTTCTTTAATGTAATGGTTGCTTTTTGTCTCACTCCCATTTCTTCTTTTGGCGTCTTCTTAGAACTAGGGATGAGCAAGTACACCCCTCTCTGTATCTGTTCACCCATCTAACTTATCTGTATCTGTACTTAGAGTGGATCAAGTGGAAGTTGGCATGGTTTAACCAGAAACGGTGGGGGCTTAAATCAGTACATTTGAAGTCTGAAATTGGCACGGATTGATCGGAAATGTATATATTTATTGTTTATTTGAAAACTAATTACAGTACATTATTTTTTTATTCTTTATTTTTACTACCTAACGTTTTTTGCACTTTTTTCTCTACACAAGGTTTAACAATGGTGTTTAAGGTGTGCATGGGTGTTTGTGCATGTGTGTGTGTGTGACTGAGTGACTGTGTGAGAGGGAGAGATTTTGTTCTTCTGCCAAAATGGTCCTATGCTGCTTTTCAGATATTCTATCCATCCATCTTCTATGCTTCTTATCCCCACTAGGGTTGCAGGGTTATGCTGGAGCCTATCCCAGCTGATTCTGGGCGAGAGGTGGGGTACAACCCGGACTGGTCGCTTTTCAGATAATTTGCTTTATTGAAGACCAGTTGTTCCACATGGTTAGGGTTTAGGTTTGTACGCTGTGGAGTAACCACATTTCCAGCCGTGCTAAATAAGCACTCAGACTGGACACAGTAGGTGGACAACTGAGATGGTGCGGTTCAAAGCTTGTCAAATTGGGCCATCACTGCCTGACCAGTATTTCACTGGGTCACTAGTAAGGCTGATGTCTCCATCTGCCAGGTAGGCCTCCACATCACCTGATGGCAAATGTGTCCTCACTGGAGTAGCTGATTTACTTTTCTGCAGTAAGGACAGGATTGAAATGCTGATAGTGGAAGGTGTTTGTCTCTGTTTCTTGCAGGTGCAGCCACTGGGTCACATAGCGCCATCCTATGGAATAATGTATTCTTCAGCGCATCCACACCAACACTGCTGACCTTATATATGGGTCAAGGAATGTGGCCAGCAGAAATGTGGAATTTGCAAAGATGTGTTTGAAATGCAATTGGAATTCTTTACTCAGATTTGCTTCCAGTTTCCTTGCTGCTGCTCCTAAAATTTGCTCCCGGACTTAGCTGCACCATCCTGGTCCCACCCCTCTATGGCATCCTGATCACCAGTCATGACATAGTCAGAGTCACCCTCAGATTATTCACAAGATGCACACTGCTCACTCATCTCTGAATATAACCTCAGAGGTAGAGGCACTGTGTTTTTGAAAGTGCATGTGTTACCTGCTCAAAAAGACCCAGAACAGTGAGCATATCTGATGCCAACTTCCACTCATTTGGGTAGATGACTGTTGGACCTTTACCCATGTAAGACATGCCATAATCTGGATAGCCCTCCGCTGCGCCACCTGCCGCAGAGCTATTTTTCTGCCTCGCTATTTTCTCGGCGCCGATGCAAAATCATACGACTCTATGTTGGACGAGATGGAAGTACTGGGCGAGGGAGCAAAGCTGTCCAACTCCAAATCATTTGTTTTGATGCCAGAAGACATTGTGGGAGTGGTGGGTGAGTATAAAGAACGACTCTCCCGAATCTACTACTGTGTCCGTTATCCATTACCAGGCGACATTTGTTTCTTATGGTCTTCATTTAAGTGGTTAGGAAAGCCCAAGTTATCACTTCCATCACATGGGGAAACTCCATGGACGTCTTGTGTGACGCTTGTTGCATTGATTTGTGTCGTCGCTGTTTGTTATTGTTAAGTTGCATTTGTTGGAAAACAGATAAAGTTGTTAAAAAAAGCTTTGCTGGTCTTTTTTATTATGTATTTATCTTCTTTGTTTTTTCTCACCATGATTGTTGACATTTATTTTTTTATTATGAAAAAATAAACAAACGTCATGTGTGCATGAACAAGTAGCTGTCTTTGTGGGACGTATTGTGGAGACGACTTCAAGAGACGAGCAGCATTTCGCTAACTACTTCCGCCGACAGGCAGGGCATGCTTGTAAATGCACTTAAAAACGCATTTTAGCGTGTGAATGCAGTTTTTTGAAACAATGGAGGCAGTGTGGACAAAAATATTTCAACATGGAGAGGGGGAAATATTTGGTTTTAAAAAGGGCCAATACAAGCTTTTTTCTGTGAAGAACCCAGAGAGTGTTACTTGTGTTATTTATTTCATTATTAATAGTGATATTATTTATTTTCTGACTTTTTTTTCCTGTGAAAATTCCGGAAAGGGTTATTTATATTTAGTTATGTGTGGCTTTCTGGAAAACAATACAGTAAATAATTACATATAGACAGCCCTGCGATAGTGAATAGCTGCCCTGCTTTTTCTGTTACGAACTGACACCAGCCCCCCATCAGAGAAGGGAAAAGTTATGTGGTCCTCACATGAAAAACTTTGTACTTAAAGCACTTGTAAATATGAAGTAGAATACAGTAAATCAATTGTAGGGAAAAATATCTTCCCTTTTCCTGAATCTGTGGAATTAATACAACAGATGGAAATCACAAGAGGGGTAGTTTCAACACAATACAGTGGTGTGAAAAACTGTTTTCCCATTTCCTGACTTTTTATTCTTTTGCATGTTTGTCACACAAAATGTTTCTGATCATCAAACCATTTTAATATTAGTCAAAGATAACACAAGTAAACACAAAATGCAGTTTTTAAATGAATGTTTTTATTATTTAGGGAGAAAAAAATCCAAACCCACATAGCCCTGTGTGAAAAAGTAATTCCCCCTGCACCTAATAACTGGTTGGGCCACCCTTAGCAGCAAGACCTTGCAACAAGTCTTTTACAGCGCTCTGGAGGAATTTTGGCCCACTCATCTTTGCAGAATTGTTGTAATTCAGCTTTATTTGAGGGTTTTCTAGCATGAACCGCCTTCTTAAGGTCATGCCACAGCATCTCAATGGGATTCAGGTCAGGACTTTGGCTAGGCCACTCCAAAGTCTTCATTTTGTTTTTCTTCAGCCATTCAGAGGTGGATTTGCTGGTGTGTTTTGGGTCATTGTCCTGCCGCAGCACCCAAGATGGCTTTAGCTTGAGTTGACCAACAGATGGCCGGACATTCTCCTTCAGGATTTTTTGGTAGACAGTAGAATTCATGCTTCCATCTATCACAGCAAGCCTTCCAGGTCCTGAAGCAGCAAAACAACCCCAGACCATCACACTACCACCACCATATTTTACTGTTGGTATGATGTTCTTTTTATGAAATGCTGTGTTACTTTTACGCCAGATGTAACGGGACACGCACCTTCCAAAAAGTTCAACTTTTGTCTCGTCAGTCCACAAGATATTTTCCCAAAAGTCTTGGCAGTCATCGAGATGTTTTTTTAGCAAAATTAAGACAAGCCTTAGTGTTCTTTTTGCTTAATAGTGGTTTGCGTCTTGGAACTTGCCGTTTTTGCCCAGTCTCTTTTTTATGGTGGAGTTGTGAACACTGACCTTAATTGAGGTAAGTGAGGCCTGTAGTTCTTTAGATGTCACCCTGGGATCTTTTGTGACCTCTCGGATGAGTTGTCTTTGCGCTCTTGGGGTAATTTTGGGCGGCCGGCCACTCCTGGGAAAGTTCGCAACTGTTCCATGTTTTTGCCATTTGTGGATAATGGCTCTCACTGTGGTAATCAGGCCTGGGGGTGGCTACAGAAATTAAACTCAGGTTTGATTAACCACAGTTAAGTTATTTTTTAACAGGGGGGGGGGGATCACTTTTTCACACAGGGCCATGTAGATTTGGAGTTTTTTCCCATCCTTAATAACGTAAACCTTAATTTAAAAACTGCATTTTGTGTTAAATTATGTTATCTTTGACTAATAGGTAACTATTTTTATGAGCAGAAACATTTAAGTGTGACCAACATGCAAAAGAATAAAAAGTCAGGGAGGGGGCAAATAATTTTTCACACCACTGTCTTTATTTACATGTTAAACACTGAATAAATATTTTGTTTGCCAAATTATCATCTGAACATGTTCCATACTCTTTTTTGTTTATTGTTGGTTTAGTGTATGTGCTTGTGAGCCCATGCATTTCCTCCAACTGCACTAAACCAGAAGCAAGAGAAATATAAACACACGATGGCACAATGCAAACATTCATAAAAGTTAAGAATTTCCAAAAAAAACATGTATGTGATGTACACATACACAAATACTTCATCTTCTATTTACATACGTAATATGAAGTGTTACATAATCACGGTAATAAGATCAAAGTCAACCTTTCCATGTCGTAGAAAGATTTTAAACTACACACAGCGGCTCTGGCCATCAAACTGTTTGTCTGCACAAATAATACAATGCAATGCTTACAACTTCCAAGCAAATCAACACGCAAAGAATCATGGGATATGATGGGCCATGAAGAATAGTCTGAATGCAGACTTCCATTCCAAGAGAGCGGACACATTTGTTGGCCACATTTGTCCTGCCTCTCGCCTGAAATAAGCTGGGATAGGCTTCAGCATACCCCCCAGCATAGAAAGTAGATGGATGGATGTTAGCATTGCTGCTAGTATGCAGCTAGGAAAGTCAGTTGCACTTGGCAGTGAACAAACACACATACAGCACACATGCACACAGGCGTGCCAACAGTCAAAAAATAAGCAGTCCATGCACAGCAACATATACGGAATACCGAAACATTAAGAAAACATTCCAATTACATTATTAACATACATATTGAGAACAATATAATTAAAGTTTTCAAGAGCAGAAAGTTTGCAATTGTATCGTAAGGTTTGCTGAACTATTGGATGACGTGTGAGCTTGGAAGAGGTTTGGTTTCACAAAGCAGACTGAGAACTGCTCAGCATGAACCTCACTCAGCCAAGTTTTATGCTGTTATACCCCTCACACACTTCAGCCTGCCTGAATCTTTAAATAATCCAGCTGACAGATGGACAAACAGACAGGCCAAGGCTTATTATGTGTGTACAAACTCTGCCTTCTTGGCACTGGATTGGGTTGCATTGTGCACGGGTTTATGCAGCTTTCAGACCTGCATTGCATGCTGGTACTGGTGCAGACCTGTAGATAGCTCATCAGTCGTAACTCGCGCCTGCCTTGGCTACTTCATCTTTATTGACAGCAATGTGCACAACTACTGGCTAAATATAGTTACAAAGTCAACACAGATCTCTTCTACATATGAGGTGTATTATGAAACGTGTGTTTAATTTTAAATACATTGTCGCCGATACACATGACTTTCATTTCACCTACCAACTTCGACTATGAGTAACTTCCTTCATTGGTGGTGCTTGTAAAGTTGGTGCTTTGCTTGTTGAACGGTTTTGCTCTGACAAACTAATCAGAGGACAGAATCTGAAGTCTTACTGACTAAAAAACAGCCCCATAGCTAATTGTGTGGATATGGCATGGGCCAGCACTCCTGATTGTGAAGGTCCTGGACAAATTACATTGATATGGCAACACATAGAAGCTGACTAGACAAAACACAGGCATCCACTACTTTAAGCCATGTATTATCATAAACTGTTGGGAATAGATTAATATAATTTCATGATATTCAGTGCTTCTGGTAGTGGTTAGGCAAGCAGAGAAGGCCGTGCTAGCCCTGACTGCACATCACTGGTAAAAATCCATCTATGCTTTCGCGTACACACAGTTGCACCAATGCAAGTTTATAAAAGTAAGGTAGTTTGCAAAAAAAAAAAAAACAACAAAACAAAACAAAATGTTATTATTGAAACGGTCGCATTTTATTGAAAATATGTCCATTTTGAAAATAAATGTGAGTTACAATGGGGGTGGAATAATTTTGAGTTTTGTACATAATATAAATATCTGTCTGTGTATGAACAATGTAAATACTTGCTTGTCTAGTCACATATGGACACAATATAACAGCCGCCTGTCAAATCACATCTGGCCCGTCTGAGAGTACGTTGTGTTCAGAAACAACAACACTTAACATTTCCACATACAGTATGTTAAAGGAAGTTATCTATAAACAGCGTGAACGTTTTCGTGTTATCTCTTTTTTCAATAAAATCCTGCTAAAATGTCTCAAAAGCAGCCCTGTATTTCAGCAGGGGTGCCAGCTGATTTTGACATCTAGTTTAAAGCCGTCCTTTTACAGTTGAAAACAAGCAAGCGGGCAATGAGAAGAATAGAGGGCCTAGTTGAGATGTAGACTTTTTTTTCAGAAATATGAACTCAGTGTAAGTTGTTAGCATGCTAGCTATCAGCATGTTAGCAGTGCTAGCATGCTAACATTAGCGTGCTAACATTTTTCTATTTTCCAAGGGTTAAACTTACATACAATGGCCAGTAGGCTCCCCGATCGACGAAGGCCGGATTTTCTGAGGTTCCTTCTCCAGCCACAAGCAGCCTTGTGAATTCAGACAGTGTAAACTTCCTCGCACTTCCTGGTTGTGTCACGTGCGCTCATGTTTACGGTATAATCATCTTTGCCTTTCATCGCACAAACACAACTACAGTGAAGGAGAACAGACAAAATGTGACATTATAGAAGCAAAGTTATTATTTTTAAGTTTTAAATTTACTATTTTAAAGTTTTTAAAGTTTTCCTCTAGCAAAAAAGTAGCATTCTGAAAGCATCGTCATTGAAGAACTATTAAATGTATTTATTATTATTGTTTTTCTTCTATTGTGACCTATAAATGTTGTTACAATGTTGTATTCTTGTGTTAAACGATGCTAACGAGTCAGATAGTGAGGTTTGCACGTTTGGAAGTGAGCCCTGAAAGCAGTTTTGGATGGCCACTGACGTCACTCGACCCGGAGTTCCTTAATGGGCATGTCGAAGGACACACTGTAGGCCTGCCCTTCCCCCGCTCTAGTCGAGAATTTCACCATGTTCGCTAGCACGTTGAGCAATGGCTCCCAGGAAATGTTTGCTTGGGTGTGGGGAAAATCTAATTTTGTTTAGCTTTCCTACAGGCAAGCATCAGGCAGAAGTGGTTGGAGTTGCTGTTTCCCGGTCAGTTAGTTTAAAGCAGTTAAAAACAAGCAAGCAAGGGCCTGGTTGAGGTGTGGACGTTAGTATGAAAGTAGACAATGTGGAACGAGGGTAAAGTCAGAGAAAAGGGATAAGGAGTTGTTAGGCAATGCAGCCAGGTATGGCTCTGAGGCCCGGAATTGGTAGTAAACATCTAGTCAACCACAAATGAGGGACTTTTGAACAGTTCATTTCAAAACAAGCCTTTTTTTAAAATGCACGGATTTACCCTCTGCCTTCTTTATCTGCCAAATTGAATCAATAAGTAATTACCACATTGGCTCTATCCTGACAAGATTTCTTTCCTCCTTTCTCTGCTGCTGTGAGTTGTTGTAAATAGCAATGGAAGCCAACAGAACTGTTTTGCACAACAACTCAAAAACACTCCAAGACTGACGGACGGGCATGAGACAAGAATTGGCCCGGGCACCGATCCACACGTGTACGCATTACTTCTGCTCTCCCAGCTTTACTCATGGGAGTTGTGAGCATGGTCAGCTGGCTATAAATCCCTAATTTCCTGGAAAAGGCTTTAAGTTCCATCTGAACACCGTTTCCCTAGTGACATACACACAAATGTAAACTTTTTTTTTTTCTAGCAGAGTGTGACATTTGCAACCTGTTGGCGTGAATGGCTCTTTTGAAGGACAAAGGAATGCCTGAAATGCGAAGACATTGCGTGAATAAAAGAAGGAGGTCTGCAGGCCTGAGAGCAAGTCAGGTACAGAACTAAAGAGGAGAAAGAGGCGGTAGAAAAATGTAGGAACACAGACAATGAGATAGACGACAAAATAATAAACACAGGAGGGAGATAGCAAGCCTGGGGCTTAGTCAAGGATTGATGCGTACGTGTGAGGATTCAGCGCGGAGCCCCATCATCAATCCTATTGGCTAATCAGATGTATTGCTGAATTATTGATAAATGAGCCTCATCAATAATTGCACGGTGCCCCTCGGGCCAGCAACCAATTTTGAGGAAGGGAATGGAAGTTTGTGCCTCTCACAAGCATCACATGCTTATTGATGAAATCAAATCTAGAGAACAAAATAACAAAGATAATGATGCAAAATTTTAACTTATTTCATGAATGAGCATGTGAATGCCAAAACATGATGTGCACACACGCACAGACATAGACAAGTCCAGACAGACATAAATACATAAACATGATTTGTCTATAATTCATACTCACAAACAAGGTTACACAGCTTTCCCTTGCACCACAAATGATCACGCTTAATTGATGTATATCATTGTTCAATACCATTTTAATTGTGAATGCTAAATGCTGTACAAAAGTTGTATTTCAGAAAGACAGCAATGTGTTTGAGTACAAAATAAAAAAGTACTTATGAATCAAACAACAATATTTGATCGACATTGACAGCCAATTACACTGAACATATGCATGGAGTGTAGCAGAGGCTGAAAAGCGGTTGAGTCGGGTGGACTTTTTGAAATGCGCAAATCCAATTCTGAAGGATTCTAATAATTAATGATGCTATGTTTCTTCATCAGAATGGCACTTTTTTTTCTGACACACTCACTTCAGTTAAACCCCCCTTTGCTGTACCTCATTTTGTATTAATCTCCCTACTTGTTCTCCTGGTTCCCAAGTTGTTTGACTTTCTATCTTAAGCAATTTCTGTTTGGCAGGGTGGAATCTAACAAGGACTTATGAATTCAACTATATTTTTCCAGCCTTGGGATTCTTATAACTGACAGTCCATTTGTGCAAGAGCCGATCTTTGAAGTAGCCTTCGTTCTGTATAAAACCCTACCATATTTAATGGTTTGTGTGCCTGCTTCGTCCCTCGGTGTACATTCTGATCTCAAGGACTTCAACTTTTCTTCCAACACTAAACTTTATAGACTTTGAAGAGAAATAAAAACAAGACAGTAAAGGTCCATACAAGAAGACAATTACATTTTTTTTTCTTTTTACCTTTTAGTAACAGCATGACATGACAGCAGTGATGTGCGGTGAGATTCATGGCTCGTGAGAAACTGACTCATTTGTAGTGTTTTTTTTAAAATGTTAGTACATGTTCCCTATGCACCACAACCTCATTTCGGCTTTCTGTTATTATTTACTTTATTTTTCAATATGACTGCACATCATTGCATGGCAGCAAATGGTGTCCTGTCTAACAAACACGCTCCCAAAAAATAATTAAAAACAAAAACACGAGATCACCCTAGATCACCATGGAAGTGAAAACGAATATCAAAGAAGAAATGCCCACCAAAATTGGCTGCACGTTTGGTCTGAACAGTTTACTGTCGGGACCATGATCAAGAATACAACACTTATTGTTTTTACATTTTTTGGTCTTTCGACCACTCGTAACCCAAGGACTACCTGTACTGATATGGTTTTATCTTCTCACTCAGTGCAGTCAAAGCTGCCCTGAGTAGATGTTTGTGAAGTTTACCAAATTGATGAACAAACAGTTTGCTACTGACCTTCAGGTTTTCATAAGCTGATGCACTGGGACATATTTAGATAAGAAGTCATAAACACAGCAATGCTTTGACCTACACAAAAGGAAACTCTCCAGACAAAACTTGTAGGTGTGCAACAAATATTTTAGCAAACACCCAATTTAACACTAATTGTATAGTCTTGCTGGTGTGGCATTACATAGAATTAACATCTTTCAATGTCATTTGAATGTTTCTTTTCAATGCCTTATGTTTGTTTTTTAAGTTAATTTAGCCATTTTTACGCTTAAAAATGCTTACGTTAGACAAAAATATGTATCATTTGGTTGAATGTGCATCCTTTCACTAAACAGCATGAAAAACTGTGATAGTGTGAAGCTGTGGAAAACGAAGTGTAAAGTGACGAGGAACGACTGTCGTCATTTAATTTGTGGGATCATAAAATCCATTGCATTACATTGCCTGTCGGAATGACCCTTTAGAAGGTTGAATATGCGTAATGTCTAAAATTATATACTGTCATAGGAAAGAAAACTGGCACTCCAGTCAGTGAATGAAATTGGAAACCTGTCATCTGGTCCACAGGAACAGTGAAATAATTTGCAGAACACTATTAATGCAGACAAAATAAGGTTCAAAGCCAAAAACTGGAGATAACGGATCCCAAAGAGATTGTAGCCTGATCGTTTATAAAATATGACTAAGGTCAACCATGCGTGATGGCCGTCATCTAACCATCCATCCATTTTCTATACCGCTTATCCTCATTAGGGTCACAGGTATTCTGGAGCCTATCCCAGCTGACTTTGGGCGGGAGAAGGGGTACACCCTGGACTGGTCGCCAGGCCGTCATCTATTTCAAACTAAAAGGCTCTTACCAATGTACTCAGACAGACCTGGATGTAAGTTACCGTCATGCAACAAAAGCCACAAGGTCCTGTATATATTCTTTGTACAGTTTATTATTATAAAATTATACATTTGGTGGCAGCCGCAAGGTGGTCGAGTGGTTAGCAAGTTGGCCACACAGTCAGGGTTCGAATTTCCGCTTGGCATGTCTGTGTGGAGTTTGTATGTTCTCCCCGTGTGTGCGTGGGTTTTCCCCGTGTCCTCCGGTGTCCTCCCACATTCCAAAAACATGCATGTTAGGTTAATTGGCGACTTTGTCCATAGGTATGAGTGTGAGTGTGAATGTTTGTTTGTCTGCCCTTCCCAAGGGTAGGCTCCAGCATACCCCCACGACCCTAATGAGGATAAACGGCATAGAAAATGGATGGATGGACATTTGGTGGCCTCTGCATAATTGTCTGTATATATATATATATTTTTTTTATTTTATTATTTTTTATTTTTTTTAATTTTTATCACTGATACAATTCAAATCATTCAAGCATGAGGCATGACACATGAAGACAAAATTAAAAGAATAGCTGACAGGTATGAAAGATGACGGCTCTAATTGGAAATTTTGTATAACAACAGTGAAATAGCATATGTTTTTATACCTTGAAGAATTCATGGCATACTATCTTTGTTTATACTCCCTAAAGGAGGTCTGTGGTTAAAAGCATCTTTTTGAGAGTAAGAGTATTGACTAGTATATTATACATGTGCTTTTTCATGAGTGTGTGTTTTCTTCCCCGGTCGTTCCTTGCTTCTGATCAATGGCTCCTGCCTGTGCTTCCGCTGTCTGCGGATTACACTGCTGCTTTCCATGTCTGAGTGTTTAAAAGATCAATGGCGGTCTCCGTTCTTTACAAGACACAGATCTGCAGAAAGTCAGCCAATAAAAGGTCACTGTGCTGTGATGCCACATAAGTGGTATTTATTGTTTGTTATAACCACATCTTTCCTTGTGTGTTCAATAGTTTACTTTCACATACGGCAACAGAGCCCTCACGGTTGAAAGTATTGAGCAGATGACAGCAGGAGCAGTGAGTCTAAGACACAGGTGTCAAACTCAAGACACAGGAGCATATTCAGCCCTTTTAAAAGAGTTAAAAAAACATTGGGTGCTTTGGGTGTAATTGCCCTTTTTACCGTCCCCATTTGGTGAAGTCATTTATTAAATTTATCTTTCTAATTGTGTGTATCGACTTGTACTAATAGCTTGTACTTTATAGGGACAATTGATTCCATTAGTAATGGATTAGTTGGATGGTAATTTTTATGCTTGTTTTAATATTGTATGAGGATGTTATTGATGCTTATGCATCCATTCTCTAGACAAACGTAATGAATAAATCAAAGGTGAGCTGTTAAAAATATAAAATGTATGACTAATGATTTAAAGACTTTTTTTTTAAATTATGACTTTTGTTGTGCATGAATTATTAGCAGAAATGTCTCAAATTTGCATTACTATTTAAGCTACTTTGGCAAAAAGACAGGAGAGGAGAGTTAATTGGGTATTATTTATATAACATTTAAATTGTAGTTTATTGAAAAAGTAGATCTTTACTCAAACAGTGTAGTAAACTGTCATTAAGTCTGAATTGAACATTCTAATAGTTGATGTAAATATTCTTTAACCCCTTTGAAGATCTACTCAAAATCAGGTGGCTCTAGCATTTACTGTATGCACAATCTTCTAGTGAATCAAGCCATTAAGTCACAATAATTTATATATAGTGTGGGCCAAAAGTAGGGTTACAGTTACTTCGCTGTCTGGTTTACCATAACAATCACGTTTTAGATATAAATGATAGGCAATAATACTGTACCTTTATTCTATGCACATGAAATTGATGGAGATCAGAATTCATGTTGTACTGCGTGTCAGATATATGTACATATATCAAAGCTTATATATCATATGTTTGCTTTAGATAGTTGAATAATTGTTAACTTATTTAATCAATTTTTATTATTATTATAAGGAATCACAGATAACCATTTTGAGCTAATTTGCAGCACGCTAATGGAGTGTTGTACTGAAGCAGATTTATGTATTTACATATACACTCCTGATCATAATTTTGAAATCTGATCAAAATTGCACGAACTAACATTGCGCTGTTGGAGCTTAAGGAGGTTCTAAGTAGAGCTTCAAAATGCAAAAAGAACAAATGGGAGAGAGGCAATAAAGTTGGACAATGAAGTTTATTCTGATTCTGAATAAAAATAACTGATTCTGATTATTATAACTTACACTATCAGTCAGAAGTTTGGACACATTTTTCCCATTCAGTAGGAAGAGTGTCCAGACTTTTGACTGGTAGTGTATATTATTTCAACTTGCAATTTCTTGATGAGTACTCAATTTTTTTCAAATATGATGTGAATTAATACAATTAGTATTATTCAAAGCAATAACGATTCTTTTCTCACTTCCTTTTATTGTGCTCTCGGGACACACCTCATGTATCTTATTGCATTATTGTAGAGAGACCAAATTGTACGTAGTGGTAAGCCCCAGTCCTTGTACTCATGGAGCATACCACACAAACAGCAAAGGACACAGTCGAATACGTTGTCCACAAAGCACATGTGGAATGTGAGGGCAAACTCACAAGAACACACATCCACATGAGTGTATAGCACTTGCCAAGTGTTCCATGAACCGGACTGAAACCCAGTGATATATCAGAGATTTTCTGCCGATATCCAACATGCCAACATTGTCCAACTCTTACTTTCCGATTTCGATATCAACCGATATCATTATATGTAAATTGTGGCGGTAGCAAGAATTACTCGGTGTTTGGTCTCAAGCAGAACTGTTATTCCTCTTTCACCATTGAACATTCTCCTTTATACTCTCGCGTTTACGCGCCAAAACCTGGAATCAAAACCACGCCCCCCAACCTGACTACCGTCTGGGTGAGAAGCATGCCCCCTAGTGTCCGCCCCCCCCAAACAGAAGGAAATCCTAGGGAGAAGGTGAAAAACATATAGGGGGCCTCACAAGCCGCCCACAACTGCTACGTTGACCGACACCCAGTGGAGAGGGCAAAACTTCTGAGGGGAAGAAAGACAATCAAATTCATCCCACGAAGGATCAGTCTGCGACCTCGGGGGTCGACCACGGCGAGGAACCTGGGCCGGCAACAACTCTTCACCAGCTACCATGTGTGCCAATTGAAGCTTATCCAACGAAACAAGCTCCCTACGCCCGCTGAAATCAAGTACAAAACCCATAGGGCCGCGCTCAAGCACCCGAAAGGGGCTATCGTAGGGTGGTTGGAGGGGCGAACGGGGGGCGTCGTGGCGTACAAAAACAAAACGAGCCGACTTATGTCCTAACGCCACAAAAACCTCGCCATCTGCTGCTCAACTACAGCCCCCACGGCCACGTCTGATGCGTCTGTTATCAAAGCCACCGGCGCGGTAGCAATAGAGTGAGCGAGCAATGCAGCCTCTGCGAGGGCGGTCTTTGCCCGCTGGAAGGCCTGGACTTGATCGGGGGTCCAGTCAAGAGAGTCATTAACTTTCTTCTGCCGCAAGGCTGCGTAGAGAGGCTACAGGAGGTGAGCCGCACGAGGAAGGAACCGATTGTAAAAGTTAACCATGCCCAAAAATTCCTGCAGCGCCCTAACTGAAACTGGGAGGGGGAACTGTGCCTCTGCCTGTACCTTAGAAGGTAAAGGGATTGCGCAGGTAAAGGGAAAGGTAAAGGGAAAAACGGTGGCCCAAGAAATACATCACCGGCAGCCCAAACTGACACTTGGCTGGGTTAATTATGAGGCCGTGTTCATTGAGACGTGAAAAACCACTGTGAGGTGTGACAGGTGTTCCTCCGTTGAAGGACTGGCCACTAATATGTCGTTGAGATAGACAAACACAAACGTGAGGTCACGCAACACCGAGTCCATCAATCTCTGAAAAGTCTGCGCTGCCCCCTTAAGGACAAAAGGCATGCGCAAAAATTCAAAAATCCCAAACGGGGTGATTACCGCAGTCTTAGGCACATCTTTGGCCCGCACGGGAACCTGGTGATAACCACGGACCATGTCAACCTTGGAAAACAACATTGCGCCGGACAGGAGGGCATAAAAATCCTGAATGTGCGGAATAGGGTAGCGATCGTGCGTGGTGATATTATTAAGGCGGACCCGTCAGCCTTAGGCACTATGTGAAGGGGTGAGGCCCACGGGCTATTAGACAGTCTTACTATACCCAGACGCTCCATTGTAGCAAACTCCTCTCTATCTGTAGCTAATTTAGCTGCGCCCAAGCGTCACGCGCGCGCGAAAACCGGCGGGCCTACCGTAGGGATGAAATGTTCAACACCGTGCTTAGTATCTGCGGTAGAAAAAGCCGGCAATTTTTCAAGCTTTCCTTTTACTTGACAAGTTTGGTGCATCCAAACAGCATCTTGCACGATAGGAAAGGGCTGGTTATCCAGTGCAACACACCATGATTTTCCAATTGATGGCTTTCACTCTGGGAATTGGAGGTATTGTAGGAAGAAATCTTGGTTTTGTATCGCATACCCAACACTATGCAGTCATTGCAAATAGCAAGTTCAATGTCTGAGGGAGAGGCCACAGACAGGTACAGAGCGAGCAAGCTTGTTAAAAACAAAAAATGATTTTTACAAGCTTAAGATGAGGTTTGATGGTTATTCTATGACCATATATTCTATTTATGAGGTTATTCTATTCAATTTCAATTTAATCCGCTTATCCGGGTCGCGGGAGAGGAAGTCTAAAGAAGTCCAGACTTCACGGTCCCTGGCCACCTCTTCCAGTTCCATCTGGAAAACCCCAAGGCGTTCCCAGGCCTGCTGTGGAACATAGTTCCTACCCCCTTAGGTCTGCCCTTCGGGCCTCGGCTGGGCCTGAACACCCCTCCATGGAGGAGTCCGGGAGGCATCCGGACTAGATACCTGAGTCACCTCAACTGGCTCCTCTCAACGTGAAGGAGCAATGGCTTTACCCTGAGCCGGCCCCCATCTCTTAGGGTGAGTCCAGCCACTCTACGGAGGACAATAATTTCCGCCGCTTGTATTTGCGATCTTGTTCTTGAGGTCATGACCTAAAGCTAATGGCCAAAGGTGAGGGTGGGAACAGATTGACCAGTAAATTGAGAAATTTACCCTGTGGCTCAGTTTTGTCTTTACCACAATGGTCCAGCATAGTGACTGCATTACTGCAAACACTGCAACGCTTCATCTGTCGAATCACTCTCCAATCACAACTTTCCCTCACTCGTGAACAAGTCTCCAAGATACTTGAACTCTTCCACCTGAGGCAAGACCTCACTCCCAACCCGTAGGGTGCAAACCACCCTTTTTCGACTGAGAACCATGGCCTCGGGTTTGAAGGTGCTGAGTTTCATCCCAGAAGCTTGACACTCAGCTGCAAACCGCCTCAGTGAATGCTGAAAGTCACAGTCTGATGAGGCTATCAGGACCACGTCTTCTTAAAAAGGGGGACTACTCCCCTGGTCTGTCAGACATTTTTCTTGACTTCCATGCAATGGTGAAGACCTGTGTCAGCCAAGACAGGCCTAAAAGTCATGCTCAAAGGCCTTACCAAACTCCTCCCACGCCAGAGTTTTAGCCTCGACCACCATCAAAACCACATGGCATTTGGCCTGCCAGGACTCATCAGCTGCTTCAAGAGTCCCACAAGCCATCCATGCTCAATAGAACTCTTTCTTCCGCTTGACGGCAGCCCTGTTGATCACAGATCAACAGCCTAGCGTGTCCTGGTGCCAGGTGCACTTGTAGACAGCCTTATGTTTGAACATGATTTTTAAGGACAAAGTGTGGTTTGCACAGAAGTCCAATAACATCACACTGCCTGGAGTTCAGATCAGGGAGGCTGCTCCTCTCAATCACAACCCTCAAGGTTACACTGTCTTTGGCCACATCGGCGTTAAAGTCTCCTAGTAGAACTATGGAGTCACCAGATGGGGTGTTCTCCAGCACCCCTTTGATAGACTCCATAAGGGGTGGGTATTCTGAGCAGCTATTTGGCGCATACGCACAAACGATAGTCAGGACCCTTTCCCCAAATTGAAGATGTTGGGAAATGACATTTTCGTTTACCTGGGATGAAGCCCGCAAAAAGATATTGAGTCGGAGGACTCAAAAGGCAGACGCTGTGTGTGACTGATCAATCATAGAGTGTGAAGATCGAATACATAAGTAGTTACCCAATGAGGATTTTCCTTCATCACCATTATAATGACAAGCTGTATACTTTTCATGCTAGAGGCGGGCAAAAATGCATTATCCATAAAGGATATTTGTCTAAAATAAATTTGGCTTATCCATAGTAGTTGGAGCACACCAGCCCATCCTCTTCAATTAGTACTGTCCTTGACTTCCATGAAATGTTAAGATTATTTGCAGTGAAAGACAGTATTTAAAGATTTAAGTTATTCGGGGAGAATTGTGGCCTGGCCAATGAAGAGTTTCCTGACTACCTCAGATACCTCGGACATGGCAATAGGGATCCATGCTTGTGAAGTCAAGCTCAGTTTAGAGGGTGTAGATAAGATTGAGATCCTCAATGTATTCTCTCCACTACCTAATTATATTCCCTGTTGAACACTCATACAGAGAATTTTGCAGTGGCAATGATATGAGAACAGTGCAATCTGTCCAGTTAGTGCAGGAGTATTTTCTTTGAGTCATTTATCAACCAAGATCATTAGGGATGATCTATTTATCAAGCGCATCTGTTTACCAAAAGCCAGGATTAAGACAACATTCACAATGACACACGCATACAGTGAGGTCAGCCAAACCTCTGATAAACTGGTTCACTTCCAGTGATAAAGCTTGAAAGATTTTAGAAAAGGTGGTTGCCACAGGTCTGGTGCTCATTAACTAGTTGATTTAATTGGCTACTTTCTAGAACAGTTCCTGATAAAATCGACAAGCTCTTGAAAATGTTTACATATTAAACTCACACAAAACGTTGTAGTGAATACCATACACACTCCTCATAAAAAAATATGGATATTCGTCTTAGAGGTGAAATTTCAGGATGGACCTAAAATACATTGTAACCTATTACAGGTGAACTTAATTCAACTGTATCTAAATGCTCTGCACTGAAGCATTGAACAGCTGGACATGTGTGTTCAAAAGTTAATAGCCATCCATCAGACAAAAGGCGGGGTACATCCGGGACTGGTGGCCAGTCAATCGCATGCACAGAACATGCACCTCAAATGTTTATATGTAATATGCAATGAATTGAAGTTAATATGTTAAGGTTATACAGTCATCCATCACCACATTGTGGTTTGAACTTTGCTTCACTCTATTACGCTTTTTAAAAAACATACTGTATTAAGTAATAAATCGTGCTGTTTTGTGGACGAATATGGCATTTATTAGAAAAAAATATTCAAGAATATAGTACATATTTTTTGCCTAAATTGAGCATTTTAAAGCACTACAATAAGGTATATACAATACAGTAGTTACTGAAAAACTAATGAACAACTAATGATTAAGGTACATAAGTGTAAAATAGTTACTGAAAAAATAATTAATATCTAATGAGGGACTAATGAGTACAGTATTTACTGAGGAACTAACACGTAGAAATTTTGAGTAGCTACTGAAGAAGTAATTAGGAACTAATGAGTAGTGGTTAACTTTGGATAGGTTCGTTCCCCATTAATTACTGTAATTTTGTGTACCCTATTGTAAAGTGTTATGAAGCATTCAAGCATAAAAATGGTTAAATCAACTAAAATAAAAATATAAGAAGACACATTCTCCTTTAAATTTGCTTATCACAGTCGGGCCGGGAACATATCAAACAGGAAATCACTTTAGTGTTTATTAGGTTCATTGTGAAATTTCACCCAAAAGTCCAATATCTCTTACTTTTAGTGAGCAGTCAATTTGAACATAGTAGATTTTGAAACAATTTTTCTTTAACAAAGATGCTACATTATCCATAAAGTTAAAAACATGTTTGAAATTTGAATTTAAAGTGGGGAAAATATGAAAATGTGTAATCAAGATCGATCGATTGAATTTCTACAGGACAGTATGTGTGTAGTGTGACTAACAGGAGACAAAAACTTGGGATGAGAGAAATAAAGTGGAAGTAACAGTTAGAGAAATATAGAGCAATGCAGAGGGCCAGAGGGAGTGTGTAACCGGGAAACCCAATCTGTGACTTGATGGGGCTGCTAAGCACGGAGGCTAAATCAATTTGACTGCTGCTGCTTGTGCTCTGAATAGGAGGCTAGGCTGATGGAGTGAGGGAAGGGAGAAGAGTAGGGTGACTAGATTAGGATGGAGCAGGGGGAGTACTGAAAAAAAATAAAAAGCATGAAGTGAGTCAAAAGATGCAGATGGCGAGGTCGGGGCGGGGACACCCACCAGAGAGAATGGAAACGTAAAAGTGGCAGAAATGAAAAGAATTAAGATTTGGGATTTACTGAAATCAGAGATGTGCAGACGAAGCACCCAGTCGCCTAAAAAAAAAGAAAGCTGCTGTTATGCATAGACTAATGCAATAAATAAAGAAGCAAAGACATTGTCCTACACCTGCATTTTTACTATAAACAAGATATTTTGATGAAATATAAGGAAACACAGTCAGTCGGGTTCCATTGTAATCATGTTAAGTAGTATTTACTTTCATGTTTAGGGTTGCTTTTCTATCGTAACTTGCAGGCCTGGCCGCACATCTTGTCCTTTGTTGTTAGACAACACACACATCCCCCCGGAGTGGGCCATATTTTACACTGACATGTCAGCCACACAGTTTGCAGTGTTTGTTAGTGTGTTAAAGATCCGGTCGGATCACTCAGTTGTGAGATTTGGACTGTAGTGTGCTGACCACACACTCTGCCATGTTGGTAAAAAGCAACTGCTTGTCATATGCTTCTTCTCGTTAGCTGACAAACCGCTGCACTGTTGCGCTCCTCCACCTTTGATTTAATTATATTCAGATCAAGCATCTCACTCTGACTACGTAATTGATTTTCTTCTTCTTTGATTGGTCAACAGAAAATATACAACCTGGCCTCTTGTTTTGCAAACAGCAAAGCTATAACTATATTAAACTCCTTTTGAATGTGACCTATGAGTGAGTTTTTATTGAGAAGGACATAAGAAAGCATTAATACAACTTTGATATGAGTGTATGTTATCCATAGCTCCATTGTTTTAATCATAGGTGAAGCAGCCCAAGCAGGGAAACCCAGACCCCCAGTCTCTCAACTGGCGTTCCTGGGTTTTCCCTGAGGCCTCCAACTGGTCACAGCTGCACTGAACACCCCGGCGGGGAAGTGTCCAGGAAACATCCTGACCAGATGCCCGAGACATCTCATCTGGCTCCTCTCAATGCGGAGGAGCAGTGCAAACTTTGAGTTTCTCCCGGATGACAGTGCTTCTCACCTTATCTTTAAAGGATAACCCAGCCACCCTGCAAAAAAGACTGATTTTGGCCGCTTGTACCGGCAATATTGTCCTTTCAATCAATACCCAAAGCTCTGTAAATTGAGAATTTTGCCTTTTGGCTCAGCTCGGCTCAGAGTCTTCTTCACTGCAAACGCTGCGGCAAATCGCCTGTCGTATTCCATCCTTCCTCTCACTTGTGAACAGACCTCAAGGTACTTAAAGTCCTCCAGTTGGGGCAGGAGCTCTTTGACCTATAGATGTCACTCCACCCTTTTCCAAGCGAGAACCATGGACTCAGACTTGTAGTTGCTGATTCTCATCCCAGCCACTTTGCTGCAAACCAATCCAGGGAGAGGTCATGGCTCAATGTTACCAGCAGTATCCACATCATCTGCAAAATGCAGGAACCCAATCCTGCAGCCACCAAACCAGAACCCCTCAATGCAATGGCTGTGGCCAGAAATTATGTTCATAAAAGTAATGAACAGAATCATCGACAAACAGCAGCTCCTCTCCAGAACCTCTGACTAGACCTTACCAGGAAGGCTGAGAAGTGCAATCCCATGATAGTTGGAAAACAATTTCTGTCTTGCTTTTCAAAAAGGGGGACTACCACCCAGGTCTGCCAAACCAAAGGCACCGTCCCCAATGTCTACGCGATGCTGCAGAGTTGTATCAACCAAGACACGGCCACAGCATCCAAGACCCTAATGAACTGGTGGCAGGGGACCTTTTTGACCACCTCAGCAGCCTCAACCCCAGAAATAGGAGAGACCACCGCGGAGTCCCGAAACACCAGTGGGATTGTGAATTACATCCACCAGTCCACAACACTTTGAGTCAGTGTCAGCCGCACATCATCACCACCATACAGTACATGGTGTGATACTTACAGTGACCTTGGTTCTTACCGCTACTGTGGCCTTTCTGCTGAACTTCTGCTGAACGTCTGCAGAACACTGCTGAATTTCTAGTAACTCTTTTTGGCTTAGTCATATGCCACACTTTTGTTAGGAGCTAATTTTGGCTTAGTTCTTCTTACAATTCATCATCATTATCAATACCCCCTAGACGCCCTGCCACCAGGGAGCTTTTTGACAACCTCAGCAAGCTTAGTCAGAGAGACAGTGTTTGGGGACCACCGCAGTCCCCAAACACTGCTTCCTCATTGGAAGGCCTGTCGGTGCGATTCAGGAGGTCTTCAAAGTATTCCTATCTGCGGTCGTGGTCAGCAGCACACCATCGTCACACTGCTTCCCCCTCTTGTGACACGTATAGTGGGAATCTCTTCAAAGCTGTTCCAGAGGTTGTTCTACATGGCTTCTCTGAACTCCTTCAATGTTTTGACATTTTGTCTCAGCGACCTTGGCGGGTATCTGTCAGCTGTCTATGTAGTCCCATGAGCCAAAAAGACCGAATAGGACTCCTTCTTCACCTTGACAGCATCCCTCACCACTGGTGTCCACAAACGGGTTCTGGGATCTCTCCTTAAGACTCCCGGGTCCAGTCATTGCGAACTTACAGAGACCTTGGTTCTTACCGTTATTGTGACTCTGGTGAACACTGCTGAACTTCTCTTTTGTCTTAGTCATATATCACACTTCTGCTGGGAGGTCATTTTAGCTTAGTTCCTCTTACAATTCATCATCATTATCAATCCACCCCCAACACCCTGCCACCAGGGAGCTTTTTGACCACCTCAGCAAGCTTAGTCAGAGAGACAGTGTTTGGGGACCACCGCAGTCCCCAAACACTACTTCCTCATTGGAAGACTTGTCAGTCGGATTGAGGAGGTCTTCAAAGTATTCCTTTCACTTGTCCACGACATCTGGGGTCGAGGTCAGCAGCACAACATCCTCACACTGCTTCCCCCTCCTGTGACTGCAGATATTGGGAATCTCTTCAAAGCTCTTCCAGAGGTTGTTCTACATGGCTTCTCTGAACTCCTTCCATGTTTTGACATTTTGTCTCAGCGACCTTGGCGGGTATCTGTCAGCTGTCTATGTGTCCCATGAGCCAAAAAGACCCAATAGGACCCCTTCTTTACCTTGACAGCATCCCTCACCACTGGTGTCCACAAACGGATTCTGGGATCTCTTCTAAAGACTCCCGGGTCCAGTTACTGTGAACTTACAGAGACCTTGGTTCTTACCGTTATTGTGACTCTGGTGAACACTGCTGAACTTCTCTTTTTCTTAGTCATACATCACACTTCTGCTGGGAGGTCATTTTAGCTTAGTTCCTCCTACAATTCATCATTATTTCCACTTCCCCTTTTCCCCCTTATTCTAAGTAACACACCAAGCACCAACATCTTGTTGTACATACATGTTGAGATATCAAATTGTTGTTTGACATTGACATCTATATGACCACAGTATTGTTAGCTTCTATACAGTCATGTTTCTGAAAATTACTGATAACAAGTGTGTAAGTTTTGCGATGCACCGACCACCTTATGACCACAGCTCTGCAATGGGGGCACAGAACATAAAGAACATGATCCACTCAGACTCGCCTCCATGGGAACATGGTCAAAAGTCTCCCGGAGGTGGGAACTGGAACTCTTTCTGACATGACTTTGCCAGATGTTCCCAGCAGACCCTCACAATTGGTTTGGGCCTGCCAGGTTTGACCGGCATCCTCCCTCACTATCGGAGCCAACTCACCAACAGTTGGTAACCGGTTGACAACTCTGTCCCTCTCTTCACCCGAGTATAGAAAACATGTGCAACAAGTCTGATGCCACAACGACAAGTCAATCATTTGTGACAGAAGTGTGGCACAGGTTGTCCTGCTGCCAAGTGCAAATGTGAACACTGTTATGCTGGAACATCCTGTTTGTTATGGACATCTGTGACATTATTTTAGTAAAACTACTTTTTTACTTCTTTACACTTTAAATGGTTAAGTGAAGTGGTTCCATTTGACACCAGCATGTACATCATCTTGCAGGTCTCCAATGATTTAAGATGTTTTTTTGCACAAGAAGAGTGTAAAAAAGAAAGAAAGATAAAGAGGAAAAAAGAGCTTCATAAGAGGACAAAACTGCATGATAACATCACCTTACTTTGAAGCACCATACCTGTCACTCACTAAGCTCATTCCAAATGATTGTGTTTTCCGCTTGCTGGGTTACGCCATTTCTCTGTTTTCATACAACCACCATATGGTAATTCCCCATTGTTAAAATCTGTCTCTTGCAGTAAATTATTGTGACTGTAAAAGTTTACCTGTGAAAATAAAACTGTGCCATCACACAATTTCCCATTTATTCAGGATCCAGTTTAAAAATGCATTACTACAATTCTTGTGTCAAATTTACGCCATTCATCCTCTTAACGCTGCTCTCTACTTTGTGATAATATCTATAACTGTGCCTATTGGGATACTGCAGTAGCCTAATTAGAGTCTTGCACTGACTTCAGTCTAACATATGGTTATTGACCAGCAGAGCAAAATTCATTAGTTATTGTGTTGCAGGACATCTCATTAATATCCTACCCCTTTAAGCGCAGAGCAATTAAGGAGATTAAGGCCAAGCAGCGATCACCAGAGCTAATTACTCTGCTGTCCCGCCCTGCCTCCAAAGCCATGTTTACCATGTCTCTCGTCATTCATTTGGTGTTTCCTGTTTTATCTAGTGGAGCTGCGCCTCCCATCTTTCCTAAGTGTTTGACTAGAGTGCATCGAGATAAGATTTGCTTTGATATAAATAAATTCATAAAGGTATGTTGAATTAAAAAAATGTTTCTTTGTAGCATTTTATGCTCCAGTTCACTCTTATGTCAATCCTGTAATTGATTGGTCATAAGTCCAGTGTGTACCCCACCTTTTACCCCAAGTCAGGTGGGATGAATGCAACTTTCCATGTAACCCTAAACAGAAAATGTTAATTGGAAAATAATACAATTCTAATTCACTTTCTACTTTTTCATCTTCTATGCTGGTATGATCCAGCAACCTGACTTCTGGGCAGAAGCATCAATCTAAACATGATCAATAATAGGACTACACAATACAAACCATATAACATTTTGATCGAGATTTAGATTTTATTCCATTCCATTCCATTTTCCTCCGCTTATCCGGGTTGCAGAGGCAGCAGTCTCAGTAGGGAAGTCCAGACTTCCGGGTCTCCAGCGACCTCTTCCAGCTCCACCAGGAGGACACAAAGGCATTCCCAGGCCAGCTGTGGGACATAGTCCCTACAGCGTGTCCTAGGTCTTCCCCGGGACCTTTTCCCGGCTGGGCATGCCCTAAACACCTCACCAGGCAGGCGCCCAGGAGGCATCCGGACTAGATGCCTGTGCCACCTCAACTGGCTCCTCTCCATGTGAAGGAGCAGCGGCTCTACTCTGAGCTCCTCCCGTATGGCCGAGCTCCTCAACCTATCTCTTAGGGTAAGTCCAGCCAGCCTACGGAGGATAATCGAGATTTATATTATATCGACTTATTGTGATAAGAATAATGAGATTGTCCTGAAAAACTGGAATGACAAGCTACTACAAGTAAAAAAAAACACGCTAAAATATGTGCGGAGCCACTCCAAAAAAAGTTACTTGAATGTACAGCAGCAGAACCAGAAAAAAGCGATTAGTACACTTTAAAGAAAAAAACTTTACATTACATTTTTGCCCATCATCCACAAAACTTGGACTAGAACACACGTCTCTTTTGGTGTGTCCTAAATATATAAAAACTAAAAAAGAGACAGCTACAAATGTATGTAATGGGATGCAACTATTCTGCCTATAAGGCCGGTGACTAGCTTCACCACACTTATTGCACGTCAGTGCCACTACTGAAAGGAATTGCTACATATTGGATTTGCAGCCACTGCTGCTGTGTTTTTGAGTTTGGAAAAGTTAACGCTGGGTGTAGTGTTCGTTACGTTGTTGCTATGTGAAATTAATGCGCCCAGGAAGAAAGTTTCAGGAATGCAAACACCTAAGTACAACAAAAATATTATTAGTATTACATGTCATCATGAAGGTGGCTGTAACTACGAAGCCCGTCCAGTTTCCCGCAGTGGAACAATCCACTGTAGGCTTCCCCAATGAAGTCACCCAGTGTCTGACTGCGTAAGTAAAAAAGTGGCTTTATTCTGCGGGGGATGAATGATGAGGAAGTTCTGTCAGTTACCTGTGATAGTAGCTGATTCTGAACAAAGGATGAAGGCATTCCAGTACATATTGAGGAGATGAGCAAATTGCACGGGTTACTTGGAAACATAACTACAACTAGTTTTCCCAGAGAGACAATAACCTGTATGGAACAGCTGCGCCATAATCATAACTGTTGTGTTCCATTCTACTTTTGGAGAAATATGTGAACATATACAGTATGAGTGATCGGGTACTCGTGGTATGACAAAAAGGCTCCGACAAAACAGGTTGGGAGGCACCATTTGAACAAACATCTAGCTGGGACAACATTACAGTGAAGAGTAACCAGCTATGAACGGGAATTTAGAAAGTAGATTAAAAACAGTCTACACAGAGAATGTACACAGAGTAAATACAGAGTGAACATTGCATTTGACGCAACCACCTCAGGAGAAACAGGACACATCCAGAACCTGTTCTCATTAAAGGAAATACCACAAATACCTGGGAATGAATCTGGGAATGCCAACATGGATTCTCTGTGCAAGAAAGGACAGATCCATTTGTACTTCTTCAGATGGCTGGCATCCTTCAACGTATGCAAGAAGCTGCTACAGATCTTCTACCAGACTGTGGTAGCTAATGCCCTCTTGTATGCAGTAGTGTGCTGGGGAGCAGCTTGAAGAAGAAGGACGCCACACGCCTGGAGAAACTGGTGAGGAAGTGGGCTCTGTCATCGGCGCTGAGATGGGCAGCCCGACATCTGTGGCAGAGCAAAGGACACTGAGGAGGCTCCTTTCCATCATGGACTAACCAGCATCATCTTCCAACAGAAGAGCACTTTAAATGGCAGATTACTATCACCGTCTTGCTCGACTGACAGACTGAGAAGATCATTCCTCCCCCATGCCATGCGGCTTTTCAACGCAGCAGAGTGGAGAGAGATTAAAAAACACTTACTTAATCATGTTTTATATCATTACGTATTAATTATTATTATTATTTAGTGATTAATATTATGTATGTTGTGTGTATTATTGTACTACATATTGGAAGTGAACAATTACGTATTTTTTGTTTATCCTTCTATTTTATTCTATATATTTGTGTTATTCTGTGATCACGTGATTAAGTTTATAACATGACATGCTTGGAGAGCTGCTTGAAACCTAAATTTCTCTTGGAGATTAATCTTCTTCTTCTTCTTCTTTTCCTTTCGGGTTATCCCTTCAAGGGTCGCCACAGCGAATCAATTGCCTCCATCTAACTCTGTCTTGTGTATCCTCTTCTCTTGCACCAACTACCTTCATGTCCTCTTTCACTACATCCATAAAACTCCTCTTTGGTCTTCCTCTAGGCCTCCTGCCTGGCAATTCAAAACTCAGCATCCTTCTACCAATATATTCACTATCTCTCCTCTGGACATGTCCGAACCATCTCAGTCTGGCCTCTCTGACTTTATCTCCAAAACCTCTAACATGTGCTGTCCCTCTGATGTGCTCATTCCTGATCCTGTCCATCCTGGTCACACCCAAAGAGAACCTCAGCATCTTCATCTCTGCTACCTCCAGCTCTGCCTCCTGTCTTTTCCTCAGCGGCACTGTCTCTAAACCAAACAACATCGCTGGTCTCACCACAGTTTTGTACACCTTTCCTTTCATTTTAGCTGAAACTCTTCTATCACACATCACACCCGACACTTTTCTCCCCCCATTCCAGCCTGCCTGCACACGCTTCTTCACCTCTTTTCCACACTCTCCATTGCTCTGGACTGTTGACCCTAAGTACTTAAAATCCTCCACTTTCTTTATCTCTTCTCCCTGTAACCTCACTCTTCCACTTGGGTCCCTCTCATTTACACACATGTACTCCGTCTTGCTGCGGCTGACCTTCATTCCTCTCCTTTCCAGGGCAAACCTCCACCCCTCAAGCTTCTCCTCCACCTGTTCCCTGCTCTCACTACATATCACAATGTCATCTGCAAACATCATAGTCCATGGAGATTCCTGTCTAACCTCGTCCGTCAGCCTGTCCATCACCATAGCAAACAAGAAGGGGCTCAGAGCTGATCCCTGATGGAGTCCCACCTTCACTCGGAACTCCTCTGTCACACCTGCAGCACACCTCACTACTGTCTTACAGTCCTCGTACATGTCCTGCACCGCTCTAACATACTTCTCTGCCACTCCAGACTTCCTCATACAATACCACAGTTCCTCTCTGGGCACCCTGTCATAAGCTTTCTCCAGATCTACAAAAACACAATGCAGCTCCCTCTGACCTTCCCTGTACTTCTCAATCAACATCCTCAAAGCAAATACTGCATCTGTTGTACTTTTTTTTGGCATAAAACCATACTGCTAGCTTCAACTAGCTTCAACTACTCTTTCCCATAACTTCATTGTATGGCTCATCAGCTTTATTCCTCTGTAGTTGCCACAACTCTGCACATCTCCCTTGTTCTTAAAAATGGGCACCAGCACACTTCTCATCCATTCCTCAGGTATCTTCTCATTATCTAAGATCTTGTTAAACAACCCGGTCAGGAACTCTAGCTAACTCCGCTTCTATTATAGTTTGTATGACAAAGAATATATTGTGATATACAATATTTCTTTATTTTAGTATTGTATATACAATATATTTTGCAAGACGGATTTCGTATCTCCCATTCGTATTCAATAGCATAGAAAAGCATAGTTTAATTGTAACCAGTATGGTTGTATTCGGCTTTCACACTTGTAGAGATTCCTTGACAAGCGTTAGGAAGATTCAAACAGAATACTGAGATCTGACTTGAGAAGGCTTTTTCGTTGCTGTTTAGAAAGACTTAGATTCAGGATTAGATTCTCTGTGTCAAAAAAATTAAAATTGTTTTTTTTAAATTATATATGTACTGTAAGTCTGAGGATGTTCAAGATAACCAAGATCAAAGGTGACCTTCATTCTTTAAACTTTGAAATAATATAATTCCATTTCAAAGCGAGCACAATAACTTGAGACTTTTTGTTTAATCCTTGTAGGAATGTGTACAGTCTTGCTCAGATTTTGGTAGCTTCAGTCTAACAATAGCTGTCAGCTCCCTAACATCAAACATCAGTGTGTGGGCTGTGTAACATGTGTTCCTGGACTGCTATGATTCTTTTATTTGGAGCACCATTGCCTTGGCATTGTCCCGCAATATGCCGTGACAATGTACGTCATTTAGATGATATGCCTGAAAAGAGTGAAGACTAGTATGCACGCTGTTGGCGTTCTGTTTACACCTAAGATACTCAAAAGACAATGCAATTCATGAACAATTCATTGTTCTTACATGAGTATCTATTGTCACAAATTCCGACACCATCTTTTTAAGGTCATGCCACAGGATCTGTCAGGTCAGAAATTTGACAAGGGCACTCCAAAGTTTTCTTTTTTTTTTTTTTTAACCATTCAGAGGTGGACTTGCTGGTGTGTTTTGGATCATTGTCCTTCTGCAGAACCCAGGTTTGTTTCAGCTTCCGCTCACAAACGGGCGGCCTGACATCAGGTTTTTTTGGTAGACAGCAGAATTCTTGGTTCCATTTATCACAGCAAGTCTTCCAGGTCCTGAAGCAGTAAAACAGTTCTAGACCATCAAACTACCACCAACATATGTTACTGTTGGTCTGATGTTCTTTTTCTGAACTTATGTTATTTTTATGCCAAATGACACACACCTTCCAAAAATTTTAACTTTTGTCTCATCAAACCACAGTGTATTTTCTCAAAGGTCTTAAAGATCATCAATATTTTTCTGACAAATTTAAGACATCTCATAAAGTTATTATTGTTCAGTCGTGGTTTTTGTTTTGAAACTCTGCCATGGTGGCCGTTTTTGCCCAGTATCTTACTTATGGTGGAGACATGAAAGCAGACATTATTGTGGCAAGTGAGACATGCAGTTCTTTGGATAATGTTGTGGGGGCTTTTGTGACCTCTTGGAGTCGTCGCTGCGCTCTTTTTTGTAATTTGGGGTAACCACTCTTCTATGTTTTTGCTATTTGTGGATAATGTGTCTCATTCTGATTTGCTGGAGTCCCAAAGCTTTAAAAATTGCTTTATAACCATTCCCACACTGACAGATCACAAGTAATCTCAGGAAAATTTTTTTAACAAGGGTGGGGGGCAATCACTGTTTCACCCTTGGGACTTGGCATAAAAATGTTGAATAATACAAGCACTTTACTTTTTTTTACTGCCTAAAGCATGTTTATTAAAGCAAACAAATTGAAAAAATAGCACTAGAAGTTGAAATAAACCCTAAAAAATACTGTAGATCTCTGAAATGTTTCTACCATAAATAAAGTAACATCTACATATAACTTATCTTTGTTTTAAGTTCAAACACAACAACAAGTAAAAGGAGTTAACAAGCTCAACAGCAACTCTTGTAAAGTCAAAAAAAGACAAACTTGTAACACACGCTGCCATCTTGAGAGACTGGAGTTGTGCTTTCTGAAAAAATAGGCTTTTCAAAAATGCCAGGTGGTTGGCATCCACCCGCGTGAACTTTGTGTTGGGATCCATTGCACTGATGTGGAAAAGTTAACCTATTCATGAGCATGAGAGACGCTATGATACGCATTGCCTGCAGTGTTTGCAATACAGTACGTAGGTTGTGTAACGCGTATGCATGGCAGAAATGCTGAACTTTTAAACATTGTCTCGCAGTTTACTTATCCATTACACCTGTTTTTGACAAATTTAGAAAATGTAATACCACTGCAGGGACTGAATTTGTGCAAGTGTCAAGTGTACTCACACTTGGCCATTTGCAACT
Organism: Oostethus manadensis; assembly: GCA_024372805.1. Taxonomy (NCBI): domain Eukaryota; kingdom Metazoa; phylum Chordata; class Actinopteri; order Syngnathiformes; family Syngnathidae; genus Oostethus; species Oostethus manadensis. Next base: position 1,587,064 of record QODF01000028.1, on the reverse strand, counting down.
TTGAGGATTTGACTCCTCCTTGTCAACTCCTTCTCCTGGCCTCCACTTGCCTATTCTCACAGTGTGCAAATGCTTCTATAATGCTGCTTTGTAGTCTTACTGTTGTTGCTTGAATTATTTCTATTGTGCAACGTGACGTCTGCCATTAACTGCTAGGAGAAGTAAAGGACACATCTATATTATATACAGAAATGAGCGAATGTACGAGTTTGACTTTTGGATTATTTTGAGTCCTTCTGTTTTATATCTATTTTGAAACATGCCAGTTGTTAAAAATGTATGACAGACCGTTGCATTACGGCAGTGCTTCTCAAATGGTGAGGCGGGCCCCCCTGGGGGCACAAAGTGAACTGCGAAGGCAGGCATGAGAAGCAGGGAGTGCTTTCAGAACCTGACAACATGTGCAAGTTTATCCTACTCAACATGCAATTTGACTTGTGAATACACTTGTATGCTTCACAGCTTGCTATTTTGTTGCATTTTCCTGGTTTCAGCTTCCAGCCCCCCCCCAACCAAAACTTTATTCAAGTGAACTATTACTATACTTATGTTATACTAACATTGAGAAAGTACAGTATACTTGAGGTTGACTTTTATAAATTACATTTTTGGACTATAGAATAGTACAGTGAAGTATACTTAACAGAAAATCAAGAACCTCTGCATTACGCTCATACTATGACTCTGCAATGTTGCATGTGAGTATGTGCATGGAATCGTGCCATGCCCCAGCTCACCTCTTCTAACTGTGTTGTGCCTTAGGTGTGAAGTGGCTCCAAGCGCAGTATGATTGACACTTGTGAGTATGCCCTCTGCGTTCAAATCCCAAATTTGCCTACGCATGGTTTTGTAAAGACAAATATGTTTGATAGCTATTGAGCACTGTGGATAGAACATGCTGTGTTTGTACTACAGAATGTATGTAGCCAACGGAAGGCAAAAAGAGAAACAGATGGCTAACACCATCTCCCAGGTCAGTGACAGCTCAGTAAAAACACCAGTTTTCACACAAGAGAAATATGCTTTCCCTGCTAGTACGGTGCTCCCTCAAAAAGGTGTTACTATTAAGTGTTGGTGGTTTTATTTGTCTTTAAAAGCACGGCCTATAACCACCACGAAATGTTTCATTTCAAAGATCTCATTAGCAAGGATAAAAAATACAGTGTTAACTGAACAAAACTGTAAAAAGTCATTTGTAGTCTAGGAGATATGCTCATAATACTGGATTAATATTTATTGTGGTAACCTCTAGGTTAGGCCGAGGTGGTATATTTTCCAGAGTTCTGCTTGAGCATATAGAGAATTATGAACTCACAAACTTTTTCCTCTCCACCACATCCCGACGGTCTCAAACAAATCCTTCTCTCATGTTTTTGTCTCCAGCATGCGATCCTGATTATTATTCTCTTCTTTCTTGTCGAGGGGGGGCAGTGTTCTCATTTGCTACGTTAGCCCACCTCCTTGATTCCATCCTGAGATGTTGCCATGGAAACAACAAAACTCTAATTCGCCTCAAATAGAAGTTTCCCTGTGTGTGTGTGTGTGTGTGTGGATGCAATGCAGGTCTATGTCAAAATGCTTAGAGTACATTTCAATTTTCCTGATGCTTAACTGTGTGAATTGACTGTAAGAATGGTATGGCACCACAGCTAAACCTGAATATACACTGTTGACACTCTCCAGACAAGTGTTCGTCGTGCTAAGATGCAGGCAAACACTAGAAAGGGAGAGAAGAAGACACTGTGGAGGTTAAAAGTAGGGGAGCAAAAAAACGGAATACTGTAAATTTGGAAGCAGTTACTATAGCAACAGGGTAGAAAAGAATTCAAGGAACACTGGCTTTTGTGGTCTGTGCTGTGTCAGACCATATGCATGTATAGTTATGTACTCACAGTCCAGTAGTAAGCCACACATTTGTTTATCATAACACAAAAAGAGCAGGAATGAGTATCACAGACAAACAGTTAAGCTAAAGCTGCTTTTACTACTTCCCCATGTCATGTTTATTTTTATTAAGTTTAAAAAAAAAATTTAAATTAAAAATGTGTTTGTAATTGTGTTCAACATTGTTAGTTTTTGGAAAGTGAAAAATCAATTTGCATAAATTACATTTATTGTTCATGGTGCCAGCCATGGCGCAGTCGTCACAGCAAAGCATCATTCCCGAAAGTGACATCAGCAGAGAAACGCCTCTCAGCTAAAGCCGAGTACACAAACGCTTCCCATGGTAGCTCGTCAACTATGTTTGGTATATTTTTCCTCAAAATAGTAGTCATGTCAAAACGTTGTGTTGCTGCGGGTTTGTTTACAGAATCGGAGTAATTCTGTAAGTTTCGTTTTGCAAAAGATTAAGTTTTAAGTCAAAAATTGACAAAGAAAGTGTCAAGAACAACAGACACATGGAAGCACACAAGTTCTTTTTTGCAGTGGTAATTTCACTGATGACTGCATTACTTTACAAAAAGCATTTGGCTTGAATCTACTGTATAAACACAATTTGAAAAAGAATGCGATTTTGGATGAGTAGTACTGGATGCTAGACGGGAGATACAAAAAAGTTCGCTATTTTATCTCCAAATGTGTCTCCCTTTTTTTTCTACTGAAAAACTATTGGCACATCGCTAATAACTGTATACATCCTCTGTCTCGTGCACTTCCATTTTTGTTCATACAAGAGGTGTTACTCTTCTCACGTCATTTCAAGAAACGCTGCTTTGCTGCGACAAGTTCGTCTCAGCTGCCGCCATGAACAATAAATGTTACGTAAGTGTAATTTGTCATTTTAGTTTTGTGGTGGTGTTATGGTGGCAGCCTCAGATGCATTACAGCGTGGAACACCCCTCGCCTTTTGTATCTGCTTGACCTAAGCTGATAAATGGCTCACAATATAACATATACCATGTAATTTCTAAGACCTTAATCATTTTAATTAGTGTGCTTCCCGGTCATTTTTAGTGTCAGATATTTCCTTTGCCCAATTTGCAGTGTAAGGATCTATTTGAGCTATATGGCTCTTGTGTTGTGACGGTGCAGATATCAGTTCAGATCACCGAGGCACTGTTCCTTTTCCAGTGCAATGGAGCGTGGGATTAATTGCAGGCCTCGGATCAGCTGGTATGACTCATGCTGTGCTCAGGGCTTTCTCCGCTGTGTGCCAAGGCAATGACTTGACGTGGGCAATTATTATGGAGGAGAGGAGGAGAAAAAGTCACTGTGACAAAACCACCGAGAATGTGCTTAGAATATGGACAGGTACTGGTATATTGGTATGCACTTGGTGGTGTAATGGTACAGCTTCTGCCTTTCATTGTGGTGGCCATGGGTTTGACTCCTTGTGAGGTTTGTATCAGGAACATAATCCGGCATATAAATAAGCCAAAACCATTCATGCAATTGAATCAGTGCAATGAAATAAAAACTATAAAATGCAGGGTCCACTTTAATAGAAATAGTCACACAAGAATACTGAAATAAATAGGAGGATGTTGGAGAATGTTAGATCATGAACAAAGGTGTGTGCTTCAGCCTCATCCGCCTCATGAATTCATCCTCTCTTTTGTGTCCTCGATGTGGCAATGGCTGCATATCGAAACTATGCGTGATGATGGCAACAATGCCAATGTAAACTGTAGTAACCAGACCGAAAAAAAAAGTAAATATCTGTAAACACAACACTTTTGTTTTTGCTGTCATTTTTCATGAGCTGAACTCAAAGATCTCAAACTTATTTTAATAAGCGGGATAGAAGATGGATGGGTGGATGGACGGATGGATGTATACCAAAGGTCTTTCTCTCTCAAATATTGTTCACAAATATGTCTAAATCTGTGTTAGTGAGATTTCATCATTCATGATTCATATTCTATCCACTCAAGAGGTGTGGCATATCTATATTCTGATGAGACAGCATGATTATGCTGTAAATTGGCCACAATAAAAGGACACTCCAAAATGTACAGTTTAGCTGTACCGGGGATGGTCTGGAGGGATCCCAAAACCAGTCAGTAGCTTGTGTGACCATCATTTGCCTCAAAATACCATATAGACCTATCCCGAGCACCCCAAACATGATCAATGAGGGAGATGTGAGTATGCTGGCCATGCAAGTACTGGGATGTTTTCAGCCTTTGGGAATTGTGTACAGATCCTTGCAACATGGAGCCGTGCGATATCGTGCTGCTACATGAATGGATGAATGACACAATAATGGGCCTCAGCCTCTGGTCACAGTATCTCTGTGCATTCAAAATGCCATAAATACCTAAATACCGTAAATACCTGATGTGCACACCTATGCACCTGTGTGTGGCAATGTTCTGTTGCCCATTTATTAATGGCAGCCTTTGATAAAGTGGACCATGCTATCCTCCTGTCACGTTATATGCAGGTCTTAAAAGCACTGTTGCCCAGTAGTTATAGTCCTATTTATCTGAAAGATCATTTTCTGGTATTATGGGCCACTTTAATTTTAAAGTAGTTAGTCTTGGTTGTGTTGTGCCTCAAGGCTCCATTCTGGGCCCAGCCTTGTTTGCAATGTACACTCTATGTTGCCCCTGGGGTCTATTTTTCCCAAGTAAAATCCTACTTTACATTGTTTAGCAGATCATCTGCAAATGTATGTGCCTTTGAAATCATGTACAGACTTTTTTTCTGCTCTGTTGAACTGTCTCAGTAATACTAAGCAGAGGAGGTCTCTTCAATCTAGCATTTGTATATGGTGTTGATGGTGTATTGGGCCCATTATCATAATGTAAAATCCTTGGCGTGCTTTTGGATGGTTCTTTTAAACTTAATAAACAAGTTAGTGCTGTAGTCCATCTGAGACTGTTTTCATTTTATTGGGGTCTGGACCAGTCCTCTATTCATCATCTTTAGCTGCCCACCTGTTCACACCAATTGATGGGAACATATAACCCCAGTCCTGTATTATACATATCTTCGTGCGGACAAATGACGTCATTTTCGCACCAGCGCTCCCTCCAGTGGCCCTTTCATGTGAAACATTTCCGCTCCACGTACCTCCACATTTTTGTGGAGATACCCTAACTGACCCTAACTATGCGGACGAAGACGTGCGGAAAATATGGCAGACAAGCAGGAGATTATTACAGCTGAAGTAGAGAAATACCGGCAGTTGTATGACTGGTTGTGCAGAGACCATCATGATAGCCAAGACGTGTCCAACTCACTGAGAAAGCTCCGACAGAAAAAAAGGGATGATGTGAAATACACTGGCAACTAATCCGGGGTGTATCCCACCTCTTGCCCGAAGTTAGCTGGGATAGGCTCCAGCAACCCCCTGTAAAGGGAGTGACAACAAGGCAACTAAAGCTTTGGGTCTGTTTTAAACCATTAAATTAATCATTATTGTTATGAAGACCGTGACTGGAAGTGAAGCTGATTAGGCAGAAACAGGAGGCAGGAGGAGACTGAATTAGAAATAACATATAAACGTCTGGTTGACACCAGTTGTAGACCTTTTTTCCACATTTGGCAGCAGATCCCAGCTCTCCATGGCAGCAGTTTGTCTGTGTGATTGGTGAATCTCTTTTTAGATTTTAATGCTTCAGTATGGGAGTATTCACGGTAAATTATGTTAGCAAGGCTACACGACACACTAATCTAATTATCATGCAGTTATTATGGTAATTTCTTTGGATTTGGGAACATTTCAGTTTGTTGTGTTAAACTCAGTTCATTGTGACTGACTTGCACACACAGTGTTTGTCTGACTCGGGGAATCAGTGTATAGGCACATCAGTCATTAAATGCTGTTGTTTTATCATTTCCTTTAGGCTTCTTGAATTATTAAACAGAAAATACCTCAATCACATGGTCTCCTTTAAGGCTCTCTCAGCTTCTTTTTTGCCGCACTCTAGTTTCTGGACAGTTATTCTTACCTTATCTGATGACTCCTCATTTTGTTGGTCAACTACACCAAAAAAGGTGAGATCAGTGGCTGATAATCCACCACATATTTATTGAATCAACTCAAAGTATCATAATAATGAAATATTTTGTTTGCCAAATGCCAAATTGTTTTTTTTTCAGCACACGTTGTCCTTTAAATCTTCTGTCAAATTATAATGAATATTCTATATTTATAACCGTGATATATAATAACATGCATGTTAATGAGGATTTACTTGCATATACAGAATCAACAGCAGCTCTGATAGATTATGAAATGTGTTGTAACAGTTGTCTGTGTTACAAACAAGATCAAGTTAAGATAGCGGAGTGGTTTTCAAACTGGGGGGCCCGGAGTTATGACAGGGGGGCTACCATGAACACTTTTTATTGTTACCGTAATTTTCGGACTACAAGCTGCTACTTTTTTATATCCCTTAGAACACTGCGGCTTTAATAAAGCGCCTTGTTTATGGATGTTTTTTGGCCTAACAATCTTTATGTTTTCTCATTACAAATAAAAGCATTTTATGCCAAAATAGGGAGCGTTGCAAAAAAAGTTTGGGAGCCACTGAGCCAGTGGAATCTCTTTTGCATGTTGAAACGCCTATTAAAACATGAAAACTGCTACAAGCCAAACAGGTAGGTTTGAGAGTGTAAAGTGGGGACTGAGGGTTGAAAATTAAATGTTCACTTACAGTATACAATATGCTGAATTACTTATGTACTGTATATTTTCCCACATTTATTTATATACTGTACTGTATATTTTTACTTTAAATTCACTACCTATTTTACACGATTTACTATTTTGCCATGGACTAACCTTTTAAAATAAGCAGACTTGCATAAAGCAGATTAGCATTTTCATTTGGGTATTCATGTAAATTCCCAGGCCCCACTTTGAGAACAGTGCAATCAAGCTAACTGAGAAGCAATACAATTAACTTGCCACCAACCATCAAAACCTTTAAGGAAAAAGGCTGGACTGTCTGACCCTTTTCTGCCTTTCATGTCCCACTTTATTGCCATTCATCCGTCTTCTCCAAGATCAAGGCACTGAGTGATTACTTTTGGACATTGTTGCTGGTCGTCAGTCCTCATCCATGAAATCTTCCCAACCTCCACAGTCTTGTCCTTACATTTACAGTTCAGGATATGTGCTTTTTTTTTTGTTGCAGCGGTGAGTGCTAATTTAAAATTGGGCGAATCTCCTTGGTTCCTCAGTAGGGTGCAGCACCATAGCCAGAAGTCAATTTGATCCAGTCAATGAGCACAGCTCGAACTGGAAGAAGCTAGATCATCAAATCATCATGCAGAAGGCGAAGCGTCTGCACCACAGACCCCCTGAGACGCTCAGCTTCCCCTAAAATGTAAAAAAAAGTGGTAAAATATGTACTGCTGTGTGTACATTTCATTGACTTAAATATCCGCTAGAATACGTTCATCTTTTGTTCAGAATCAGCTACTAATCACAGTTACAGTAACTGACACAACGTCCTTCTCATTCAACCCCACAGCACACGGGGCTTTAACACAGTCGGACGCTGAGCTTCTACTGACTTCCATGGGGAAGCCTAGAGGAGGTTGTTCCACTGCACGAAACTGGACAGTCATTGGATAAATGCTGGGCTTTATCCCGCCCATCGGATGCTGAGCGTCTTTGGTGGTTTGTGGGGCAGACCCTAGACTACTGAAGTATAAACTTAGACCAGAGCATTTTCCAAGTTTTTCATTCCGTTGTTTTGTACTGATCCGGAGACTTCACCGATCCCCAGCGACTTTGTTAAAAACGACTAGGAACAGAGGGTGGAATTTACATACAAACGAACAAACATTTACGAAAAATGAGCTTTCTCTCCCTGAATGACCAGCAGCCGCCACTGCATTGCACCCTTCTATGGTGTAGTTTATAAATGTTTTCTTTACTCTTTTTGCTAATTACTTCGAGTGATCTTTTTCCGTTGTCAACCAGTAAAATGAGGAGGCCCTGCCACATTCTGAAGAGGACTTGATTGGTGCTGCCATCGATGACGATGAGGATGTGATGGAGGGGAGTCCAAGACGAAATTAACCTGAGTTTCCAGTGGTATGTAGACACTGTTAATAGTCATTGTTCAAGCATAACATTTAAACATTTGGAGACAATACACAATTCATTCATTTTCTATGCCGCTTATCCTCATTAGGGTCGCGGGTATGCTGGAGCCTATCCCAGCTGACTTTGGGCAGGAGGCGGGGTACACCCTGAACATTCACACTCACATTCATACCTTTGGACAATTTAGAGTCACGCGGAGAACATGCAAACTCCACACAGAGATGCCCAACGGAGATTCGAACCCCCGAACCTCCTGACTGTGAGGCCAACATGCTACCCATTCAGCCACCGTGCGGCCACAATACATGATGATGATGATGCATACTATATGTGTTTATAGTTACTCCTTCTAATGTATACATGCTTGTCCTAAATCCACAAGGCATTAAAGACCAAGCATATCGGGGAAAGTCCTTATATCCTGGTGCACCTGTTTCAAAGGGAAAACGTTTATTGTTGCCGATGTCCTATGTGCTGCCGAAAAATTTAACAGGCAAAGCACTTACCCGTTTGCTGAAACAGTTCAACCTAATATTTCCAGGTTTGATTCCACCCTCACTTTACCTTTTAACAAATAATTTAGAAGTTCATCACAGAATGAAGTTCACCTTTATTGTGAAAAATATTTAGCATAACTTGGCACTAGGGCCTAATCTCGCTCTGATTGTACCAGCTGCAAAACAGCATTTGATGCCAGCACAAGTTTAAAAAGGCTTCTACTTCCTGGCAATTCCTCTTCATGCACAGATTAAACAGCTCTGCACATGATGTCAGTACTGAAAAATGTACATTCTTTGGTGTTTTTACTGACACACAGTCTAGTGGAGATTATCAAAAAATTAGTGACTGACCCTAATTTGGAATTGTGATGGCGCACCAGTGTTCAAAAGCTCAAAATGCAGGATTTGGAGAGTTTCAGTGCAAGATAGTCAAACTGGAACCAGAAATAAGAAAAAGGCATATTTTGATGTCGGCATTATGGTCTAGGCCAACAAAACCATCTGTGTTTACGCTGCTGACACCATTTGTGAAAGAAGCCTCATTATTAGACACTGAATGTATTCACTGGCAAGACAGACAAGGACACTGTGTTTCCAAAGTATTTGTTCTCTACATTGTGGTTTGATGCAACATGCAGCGATTGATGGAGTTTGAATTGGCGACTTTTAAAAATCAAACCACCAGTTGAGCTCACTTAGGACACCGATTCTATTCTCTATTCTCTACCTGCAAGACGCCCTTCAAGATTTTGGAACCATTTGTTCCTACTGGTGTTTGTCATATATACATGATCACAGGACACCAAAAGCATCTTGACAGCAGAGCTAGAAAAAATGTCATTGTGTTCCAAGAGAGTGTATGGGAAAAATATATCCCCTTACTAACACACACTGCTCAAAGTGTCAAACAATCGTGGCGGCTGTGGGCAACATCAACGTTTTCATTTGAATCCAATATGGGCACTCATGAAATATTTTCATGGAACACAATATGTCCTTTCATAAATAATTGCCAGATAGGGCTAAGAATCCACCCAAAACATGAAACGGTTGAATTTTTTGTGGAAGAACTTTACTTTTATAAAAGCAAAACAAAAAATTGTGACATACCAAGTCAAAATTTCAGAGGTTTGGGTCATCCTCGGTGCAAAGAAGTATAGAAATCTCATATAAGTTGTGTGGAAATGTTTTTGGTGGACGGAGTTGTGTATCAGAGTGATAAAGAGGTAGATAAAGATAAAGAAGAACTTAAATAATAAAATAATAATAAAGGATAATAATTAATGACTTGCTTGTTTTTAAACAAACGTGTTTGTGTGGCAAACGATGTTGTGTTTAAGTTGAGGTACTCCAGACAGGCCTGTATGTAAAGACTCACAAATCAATGTACAAAGTACTTTCATACTACATATGATGTTACAAAAAGCAACTGTTAGTGCTGTCTGGCCTGATATGAGCAAAACAAAATGTGTTATTGTTGAAACAGCTGATGCTGTGTACATAACATTGCCAAGCCCCTATGAAAAAGACGAGTTAGATCAATAAAGTCAAATCCAATTTTTTTCTATTTTTGTGTATGATTTTAGGGTACATAAAGATATTGCAATTGAGCTCACATACTAAATACAGCAAAGTTTTACAAATCATAATATATAAATTAAATGCTATGCGCAAGTTGATGAATTGAGCTTATTATGCACTTGGAGCAAGATACAGTATACTGTACCAAGTATTAGTACTCTGTGGTAGAAAGACATAAAAATCATACTAAGTTTTAGTATTAAAGTACAAGTGTAAGTCTTAGTATTAATGTACAAGACTTTTGTTTATACTTTTCAGTATTAGCAAAGTATAATTCACTGTATTATTCTCAAGTATTTTAGATATAGTTTATAAAAAGTTAACTTTAAGTATACTTCCTCAGTTTTAGTATAAATTAAGTACACTTATAGTACAATTGAATACTGTAAACTTATTCATTGTCTTCCTCATCGGTGGCCAGCGGATCTGGTATGGATGTGGTGAATTGTAAAGAAAAGGTTAATCAAACATGTTGGCATCTTTGATTGTGTAACCGAGAATTGCAAAAATGATGATAGTGAATTGGGTAATAAAAGTTCATCTCACATGCAAACACAAGTGACAGGGGCCAGACCACGAGCTTGGCAATGCGTCTTTTACGCACAGTTGCTTCAGAATTCATTCCCATTATGCAGTTTTGGTTTATTCGTGTTACATTTACATATTATATTACATTACAAATATAGGTTAGTAAATACGAGTGTCTTTATTAGCGGGGAAAAAAGGCTTACCTTAAGGGCGGCCACCGTGTGCCTCCGGTGCTCTGTTAGTTTTTGTTTTGCCTTCTTCTGACGTCATTGAATCATTTTTTTCACTGGACAACGGTTCTCAATACGTCAGGGCAAACCTGATTTACAATACTTGTAATCTCCTCCCAGGCCGCTTTTTCAGCCCGTGGAGGTCTGCTCATGTGACCATATATTTGGCCATTGCGAGCTTGGACCTCCTGGACCAAAACATTAGTTTCCTTCTGGGACAAGTTTGAACGTCTTCCGCTGTCTTCATCCATAATCAACCCAACATGCAATTTGCTTCGCCAGCGGCGCATTTAAAGGTGAGTAAAGGAGCTTATTTGATTGGTGAAGATTTGACCCGGCTGTGTTAAACCCAGTCACGTCTCTCCTCCCTCTTTGCCACTTGCGCCGAGCTGCGCGTGGCACGAAATTGCAAAATGGGCGTAACACATGCCCACTGGCGAGGCGCAAGCGAAGAGGACACTTGTAATGAGGGTGGGATGGAGCCAGTCTGAACCAAAAATTACCTAATTTTTTAAAATCCCAGTTCACCCTTGTTGTTACCGTTAGACAGTGAAAGATGTCCCGTTACTCTGACCAATATCTAACAGCCAGGCAGTTTTTGTCTTTCCACCAATGCACCAGGAGCCTGTTGCACAAAACTACGATAAGGGATTTAGCCGGGATATTTTCCAGGGATGAGCGACGACACCACTATCTGTATCTCCATCTGTTCACCCATCTACATTATTTGTATCTGCACTCAGAGTGGGCGAGGCATACACAAAAGTGGGCGTGGTTCAACTGGGAATGGTTGGGGTTTAAATTGGTACATTATTTTAGGTATGAAATTGACATGGATTGATCAGAAGTTGCTGTATTTACGGAACAGCCTCAAATTTGAGATTCAAATTGTGTGTGATTGTAAGTGATGTGTAAGACTTTATTCCATCCATTCATTTTTTATACCGCTTATCTGTGCGAAGTTCGTGATTTAGGCAAACATCCAGTGATGGCAAACGGGGAAATAGCCTGTCAGGTTTTTATGCTATAACTAGGAAACTCTTTCAAATGCGGAAATTATTTTTTTAGAGGTTGGGTCTGAAACCAAACGACAACAGCGACTTTTAGCCAAACTATTTTCTATCAGCTGCTGTTGGTTGGGGTTGAACATTTCACTGGCAATGTCTCATATTACAGCTTCTTATCCCAATTACCTCATGCCACTAGTTTCATAAAACGTATCCCTGCCAAAGCGGACAACTTCTCATGTCTAATCCCAACTAAAATAATAATTACATTATTTGACCCAGGCAAAATTGCCTGAATTTTGTAGGACCACTTTTATTAAGCAAACCTGTTCCTATCTTAGCTTTTGCATATTATCAAATTACAACATATCCAGTATTCATTTTAAAAGCAGAAGGAGCACTTCATTGTTGATCCCTGTAGCGGCAAAAATTTGGTAGGCTCATTTCTATACTCACTTGCCTATGAATTATGTTACTATTTTACATGACATCCTTTGTCATGTCTGTCACGTGTCATGCCTGATTGTGTCTGCTCAGGTGTTTCTTATCACCATGACCTCTAGCCCCTCAGTTTAGCTCTTAGCTCTTAATTATTGTTCCTTTGTTTCCAAACCTTGCCTTTCCACTGACCTCATGAACTGCCTGTCGTACTTGATACGCCGCTTTGTTGGACCGTGTATTGACCTTAGTTTGTGGATTAAACGTACCTGTGAGTGGACTGCCAACTCTGCCTTTGAGTCCGCATCTTTTACGTTTTTTTATATATTTTGTACTTTTAAAAGTGTGTAGCAGCCTGAGGATCATGCAATCTGTGAGTCACACCACACTTATATTCCCACATGGCATATGTCATGATAGTTTGTCACACTTGAAGGCAGAAACAAACACAATTAAGTATTTAATACGGAAGGATATTTTAAAGTAATTGGAAAATGATTTTTAAAAAAAATTAAATGATGAAATTGTAACAAATCTGCCAAAGTTGAAGTACTTTTAAATCATGTGCCCTATTTTTCCCAATTATGTGTTTCTTTTTTTTACTTTTATTTTTTAAATGTTGCGGGCGGGCCAAGAAAAAATGAGTCACAGGCTGCAAAGGACTGCAAAGGTGCTGCATTTTGGACACCCCTGCTAGAAACTGATCTTTTTGGTTTGTGTCATAAGAAAAGTGCATTATCATCCGGTGCTTTTAAGCCTTATTTAAAAGTTGATGACTTATGGGTGATGGGCCATTTTGTCAATTCAGAACATGAACATACGTGGAGTGTTATTGCAGCTGTGACTATTCTACGCGTGACAACAAACCATGTATCCAAAATCAAAGAAGGCGTTCACAGAGACAGCATCAATGCAGCTTGAGGACTTTTTTGGAGGTCCGTCGTCGGACAGGTACTTAATACAGTCATGTTTATTACATTCTGTTGTATTTATGTTGGTTTTGTTTGCTGTCAGCAGCCTCAAATTATGTTGTATAATGCAAATCAGACAGCACCATTAGTGGAGCAGAGCCAGTAGGTACAGATGGAACCCCCTCAATGGGTCATATGAAACAACCAAGCTAACAGATGGCCATGAAGAGGAGGTGGCTTGCATGGATCAGATCTCTAAGGACATAGAGAACTAAATGGGGAATAGATGGCAGAAGGGAAGAGGTGGGTTGCTCAACTGGAGATTAGAGAGGAAAAATAAAGGAGACATGAAAGGGGACCAGCAGCTGAGAGTTTAGATGGTTTAAAATGACTGGGCAGAAATGTCGACGTTAGAATTCATTCATTTCTATACCGCTTATCCTCAATGGGGCACGGGGATGCTGGAGCCTATCCCAGCAGACTTTGGGCGAGAGGCGGGGTACACCCTGGACTGGTCGCCAGTCACATATAGACAAGGCACATATAGCACATAGGCAGGGGCACATATAGACAAACAAACATTCACACTCACATTCATACTCTAATGGACAATTTAGAGTCACCAATTAACCTAACATGCATGTTTTTGGAATGTGGGAGGAAACCGGAGTACCCGGAGAAAACCCACACACGCACGGGGAGAACATGCAAACTCCACACAGATATGCCCAACGGAGATTTGAACCCAGGTCTTCCAGATCTCCTGACTGTGTGGCCAATGTGCTAACCACTCAGCCACCGTGCGGCCGACCTTAGAATTATGAATGAAAATTGTTCTGGCAACTATAGGAGTACTACCAATTGCATCTTGGAAAGCTCCTAAAATACCAGGGTCATACATCCAACCTAGCATGTGGGTGGGAGGCTGCAGCCATTATAACCTGAAGCTGACATCCAAGAACATCACTTTCATTCTTAAAAAAAGGCTGGCAAAGAATGTATGGCTCGCTGTAGGAGATGTGAATCCAGGTACTATGGATTTTTTTTTTAACCTTCCAAAACATAATTAATTAGAAACTTAATTATCTATGGGCCGCACAATCGATGACTAAGGAGGACTCACAATCATTAGGTTCAGGGTTCGAATCTCCATTGGGCATCTCTGTGTGGAGTTTGCATGTTCTCCCCGTGCGTGGGTAGGTTTTCTCCGGGTACTCCGGTTTCCTCCCACATTCCAAAAACGTGCATGTTAATGTTAAATGGCGACTCTTAATGGTCCATTAGAGGGTGAACGTGAGTGTGAAAGGTTGTTTGTCTGGCGACCAGTCAGCTGGGATAGGCTCCAGCATACCTGAAACCTTAATGAGGATAAGCGGTATAGAAAATGAACGAATGAATAAATTATCTTTCAGGATGAACATGAGTGCAAATGGTTATTTGTCTATGCATGTCCTGTGATTGACGGTTCACAGTGTACAGCAGTTATGTCCAAGTCCTGGGCGTGTGCAAGGGTGTCAGTGTGCCATCCGGTGTGGCTGTGGAAACGTACTTTGGTAAACCTCACTCTTTCACTCCACCTCAAGTCACACAGGACGTCAAATTGACAGGCAGACCTTGGTCCGAGCCAAGAGCGTATAATGCGGGGCTGGCTCAACCAATGGAGCTACAGATATTTGGGAAACAGCGTACCAGGGTAAAATGAACACCTGCAAACAAATACCTTGTTTTTTGTGTGTCAGCCTAAAATGTCAGTGGGACTCTAGCAAGGAAATCCCTGTTGAAAAATGGAGAGCCAAAATGATCTCAATGCTAACTGATCATGTATGTAGGCTCTTGCGCATTCTCTTCATTCTCTTGCTTATCTATTCATTGCACGCAAATGATTCCAATTTCAGAATTTTATTTGGAGAAGTTTTAAGTGAGTATTTTTCCTTTTCGCATTTCTGTTGGTATTTGCTAATTCTTCAAGCTTTCTTAGTAGCACATAATCTGAAGTGCATGATGTTTACACTTTCAACCAAATTGGCCATGTCCATGTTTTCCTGACAATTTGACTGTACTCTATAAGAAACGATTGACTTCAAAGATCTTTGTCTCGGCCTTTTTACAATTACTTTGCTTTGGGACCTTCCCTTTTGATTTACCCTGCTTTTCCCTCCTCTTTACTCTTATACAGTATCTCCTGCTGGTCGGCCATAATCATCTCGCTTACTCTTTTGCATAATTACAGTGCAAAAACAATGGATTGAAGTCAGTCAAGCTACAAAGAACAGTTTGTTCATCTACAAGCTTAAGACAATTTTCCAAATATAAATCATAATAAAAATATCAACCAAATGCTGCCTGAATCTTTAATTGGCTTTGATGGTAATTTGTTCAGCTCTAGTAAAGACTTAAAGTGCTATTTTTTCCCAGAAGATACATTCAGATTTTATTGTTGTCTTGGTAGTACACTTCACAGCATACATTGAATATGTAGGAATTTATTTCCGGTTATTGATTAATATTCGTGCCGCACAGTGCTCGAGTGGGTAGGACATTGGCCTCACAGTCAGAAGGTTCAGGGTTCGAATCTCCGTTGGGCATCTCTGTGTGGAGTTTGCATGTTCACCCCGTGCGTGTGTGGGTTTTCTCCGGATACTCCGGTTTCTTCCCAGATTCCAAAAACATTCATGTTAGGTTAATTGGCGACTCTAAATTGTCCATAGGTATGAATGTGAGTGTGGATGTTTGTTTGTCTATATGTGCCCTCCGATTGACTGGCGACCAGTCCCGACTAGTACCCTGCCTCCCGCCCAAAGCCAGCTGGGATAGACTCCAGCATACCCCCATGACTCTAATGAGGATAAGCGGTATAGAAAATGAATGAATGAATGAATGATTATTATTCAGATGGACTGACAAAAGATGAACATGATTCAAAACCTTTCATGACAACTATTAACAAAGAGAGCGGTACGTTTTTATGTTTAAAAGAGAAATTAGTGTCAAAATTGCGGGCTCCCTGTCAAGTGGTAAATCATTTGAGAGTAAGGGGCTCTGTTGCCACAGCATAAATGTATGCTTTTTTTCTTTATGAACATGACAATAAAGAGTAAACACACTATATGACAGTGCTAATGTGAAACTGACACATGATGGATAGTATTAAAGTCATTGCTTTTGTCTTTTTAAACCAATAATAGCACAGCAGCACAGAAGCGTGACAGACTGCAATGCCAATCCTCACAGTAGCTTCTCCTGTCTTACCACAACTGTATGCGCATCCTGGTGTGTTTATGTGTGTGGGTGTGGGTGTGTGTGTGTGTATATATACCCTACATCTTCCTGCAATTGCAGAACCAATGACCTTTTCCCTGGAATGATCTAGCTCATTCATTTCACTTCAATGCTGCCATTCCCTCCATACGCTTCATCTGAAGGTATTCTTGACACGTGCACACATTTTTGTGTACACTTTTGTGCGTGAGTGTGTTCCTTCTGGGTAATGGCATAATCTTCCTTTGTCCAGTTCAGTGACTTTCACATTTGGAATGTCTGTAGATCAGGACCCTTTCTAGCACAGTGGCAAAGAGAACCTTACTATTTGAATCATGTCCACTCCAAAGTCCAAAGGGTTGTTTGCCAGAAAGATGAATGACCAACAAGGACGCAGTAAAAATCATATTTTTCATGTTATTTTAAAAAGAGGGCCTCTGCCTTTTTACCCAATGGAATTCCTATGAGACTTACAGTACAACATTGCAATGGTTAGTTTCTATTTTTTCTCCCTATAGTTGAAATGAAATCTTTTTACTATACAGTTTATACCTCACAGGTCCTTTTCACTTTATCTGCATTAGTATTAAGTTTGGTTCCGACGTTTTAACAAGACAGAGCAAGACGACTCGGATATGGAGGATTTAGTTGACAGTTGTAAACGGCCTCCTCCGTGAATCACCACCTTACCGCGGTGAAGGGGTTTGAGTGCCCGAGTGATCCTAGGAGCTATGTTGTCGGGGGCTTTATGCCCCTGGTAGGGTCTCCCAAGGCAAACAGGTTCTAGGTGACGAGCAAGACTAAGAGTGATTCAGAAGACCCGTATGAAAAAAAAACAAGATGAGTGACCGCACCTCGCCCGGACTTGGGATACCGGGGCCTCACCCTGGAGCCAGGCCTGGGGGAGGGGCTCACAGGCGAGCGCCTGGTGGTCAGGTCTTCACCCGTGGGACCTGGCCGGGCCTAGCCCGAAGAAG
>QODF01000028.1:1495573-1566810 GCA_024372805.1 Oostethus manadensis | reverse complement strand
AGGACACGCTGGAGGGACTATGTCTCACAGCTGGCCTGGGAACGCCTTGGTGTCCTCCCGATGGAGCTGGAAGAGGTCGCTGGGGACCGGGAAGTCTGGACTTCCCTACTGAAGCTGCTGCCCCCGCGACCCAGACCCGGAAAAGCTGTGGAAAATGGATGAATGGATGGATGTTTGTAAATGGCAGCATTGTCATTGGGTTAAGATTTTTTGGGTGTAGGGCCACTGATTTTGGGAACTATAGTATCTAGGCCAAGCGCAAGCACGGAGGATATGTTTTTGTCTCATGTTTTTGTGTTTATCTGTCTATTTGTGTGCAAAATAACTTGAAAAGTTCTGAATGGATTGGGATAAAATTGTCGGCAGTGGGCTTTGGAAGAATTGATTACATTTTGGGGCTGATCTGGAACTTTTCAAAGGATTCTTTAACATTGCAAGTTTGACCATTTTTGGCATTTGTGCATACAAAAAATGGCCAGAGCACTTAGAAAAAAAACCTACAGGACAAGTTTCCCATAGGTTCTACAAAGTATCAGACTGGTTGATAAAATGTAATATATGGGGGGAACTATGGTGCTTGGTGGAGGTCTGTGCTCTTCAAGCAAGTCCTTTTCTGGTTGGACATTCTTTCCCAGCACTAGAGGAGGCAGACAGACTAACACATTAGTAGATGCAAGGCCTAGAAATACAACAAACTTTATTGACCTGAATATAATGCAGCATTTTCTTTTAGAAAACAGCCAGAAATTAGATGTGTACATGCAAACCAACAGATGGCGAGCACAACTTCTCCCACAAGGAGGAGGAGGCTTTTCCTCCTGTCACTCACACAGGTGACCTGGAGTGACCTGCAGCTGCAACACAGTAGTTTGGGCCGGTCATCGAACAACACAAGTGATGTTAGTTTTGAGATAATGGTGATCAATAAAGAACCTAACAACCGAGCAGCCAGTAGTATGAATAATAAACTATGATATGTGATTTAGCTGATGAAGCCGACATGATTTTAAAAACGTGCATTTGGTTCTCACCCCATGACATATAGTCATAGAGGGCAATCAAGCTTTTGTAAGGCTTCAAAAGCTGAATTTGTTCTTAATATGAACACGTTATTTATGTTACATAACAGCAACTGTGTGTGTGTTTCTTTGATTCCTCTGAGCCCCGCAGAGTTCAGTGGCAGTGAGCTGTTGGACCTTTGATTTGCTGTGTGACGGAAACATGGTTGCTATTGTGGCCTTTCACTTCTCCTCCTCGCTCCTCTTTACCCATGCCTGCGCATGGGAGGGTTTTTGTGTGTGATTCCTTTCACTCATCTAGAAGCAGCTTACTCCACTGAGCTGCTCCGCTGGCTGCAATTCGAACCAAACCAAAGCTCCCTACTCGGAGCCACCAATCAAAATTGTCCCATCTTTCCAATCTTCCCTCTGCAGCCAGCTTTGAAACTCTGTATATCATTTCATTATTTCATTCCCTTTGCTTCTTCTTTCATTTCACTCTAGTTGGTTTTCAAAGTTATTTGAAAACCTCCCCCCCCCCCATTGCTTCAGCCGTTTCTCCTTTCTGGAACCTGTTTATATAAGGTTAATCTGCCTTTGACAAAAGGATGCCCCTCTGCTTCTTTGGATGTCTCAGAGAAATGCTTTGAAAAATGTGTGGAAAGGATTAAGGTAAGACCCGAAGCCACCACTAGCTCTTTCTATTTCTCTATACTCAACTCTTGAGCCCTCAAACCCAAACCCCGCCCCCAGAAAAACAGATCCACGGCCACATTCAATTCAGCAAAACTTGGAAAAACACACAACTTTTCTTGACTTTACAACATTTGTTTTTGTGGAAAACAGTCTATTTGCATGTTGAGTAACACCAGACGCAGTTATCTTATTGCGCAATGTCTTAGATACACCCTTCATGCATACAGTGACTTATGACTTATGTGTGAGTCATAACTATTAGCGTTTTAATGTCGACACTTTTGCTCAGTAAGAGTATTATTTATTATTATCTACTTAATTTTGCCAACAGCTCCCTTTGTTTATTAATGTACTTATTGCTTTTGTGTTATTGACCACTTTTCCACTCCTTTGACTATTAAACATTGTAAAACACATTTTTTGTCGCATCTGCCTTGGGATCCTACCCAAGGATACCCTGCTTCCAGCAGTTCCTAACATTAGCATGCATAAAACAATTCTAAATGCATGTTAAGGTGAATGAATGGGATAAATTAACATTTAAGGTTACTTTTACATTCAATGAGGACGTGATTGTTCCCAAAAACACAATGTGGCAGCGAGGCGCCACAAAGCCACAATCTTTCCATTTTGTCATGTGTTATTCCTTGAATTAATAGTGGATCTCACGTACTTTATCACAATGGTGATAGTTCATTCATCACTTTTGTGGATATCGCATTTCCAATAGTTTTATCCATGTAAAACGGTAATTGTTAAACTATTTTGTGTTAACATTTTTGGCTTTCCGGAATGTTTTATTTTTTATCGGACAATGGACAGCACATGATTTGCCTCGGGTTGGGGTGGCACTGGGAGTGACGTGGACACGTGCTTATAGACCGCTGTAGCCTTTACATGTGCAAATCTTTTTTTCACTAAAAATTTAGCGAGTGAGTTAAGCATGCATGTTAAGTTAATTGGAGACTCTAAATTGTCCATAGGTATGAATGTGAGTGTGAATGTTTGTTTGTCTATATGTGCCTTGCAATTGACTGGCGACCATTCCAGGGTGTACCCCACCTCTCGCCGAAAGCCAGCTGGGATAGGCTCCAGCATACCTGCGCCCCTAACGAGGATAAGCAGCATAGAAAATGAATGTTATTACAATATTTTTATTGCTACATGGCAAACTAGTTAGCAGTAGCTGCAGTAGAGCCTCAGCAAACAAACAAGACCCAGCATTCATGATATTCACGCACTTAAGGCAGTGCAATTGGGCAATTAATTGAAGAGGGGGTGTTAACAAAAAGTGCAGTTTACAAACTAAAAACTATTTTGAACAAACAATTTGTTTTCTAGGATTTGGCAATCATGTGAATCACTAAACTAATATTTTGTTATGTTTCTCAGGACAGGAGGCATCACTTTCTTTCCTACACTCTTATTTTGGCAGGCTGCACTCCCTGCTTGTGCAGAGCTTCAGCCTCTTCACTCCAGGTGGATTGGGCACACCTGGGCCCAATCTCAATTTGTGGGATTTATAAACCCTGCTTCGTCACAACAATGGTGCTGATGTGTGACTATTGTAATAAAGTAGAAAACATACAGCATGTATTATTGTATTGTAGTAAGTATAAACATGAAAGGGAAAAAATGAAGAGGAAATTAGAAGGAGGGAATATCAGGATGGCAGTCGAGGATATATTAAGGGTAGATTCAAAGCATATAGGGATTAGGGGACTGCACAGATTCTTGAGGAAAACAGGTATAGATAAAAGAGTGTAGTGTATTAGTTTAATAGTAGTATTACTTAAGGTACAAAATGGGAAAGGGAGTGGGGTATAAGATTTTTGGAAGGGAAAACTAAAGTAATGAAATTTATGTAATTGAATTTATTTATTTATTATTTTATTGGTATTATTAATATTATGTATGTATATGTGCAGTATATATATATATATATATATATATATATAGCATTTCGATCCACACTCCATATAAGAAGGTGGCGGTAATGCACACTATAAGTTGCTTGCCAACCGCCAATAAAAAAACAAGAAGAAGAACAACGGTGCTGATTCATTACCTAAGCTACCTTCCTGTACCTGGTGAATTCCGTAACTTAGATCCTTGACTACTTAGATTTCCATGTTCTGTCACGGAGCCTTTTTCCTCTGTCGCTTTTGGTTGGTATCCGGTGTTATTTTGAGTTCTTATGTACCAGTTTTTGTTCATTAAATACCTTTTTTGTACCTACCTGCTTTTTGTCTCTGCATCTTGGGGGTCAAATTATTCTCCTGCTCCGTGAAACGTAACAGAATGAACCAGCCAAATTTGACCCCCGCGGAGACACCCTCTGGCAATTTTTTTTTGGACATGGCCGCTCAGTTTGAGTGTATGTTGCGGGACCATAAGGTACCTGGAGGTCTGAAGGACAGTCTCAGTCAGCTCAAAGCCAGTGTCACACAGCTGAACAAGTCCATTGAATTTCGGACCCACCTCCAGCCCCTTCACCACCCGTCAGGTTCCTCAAGAGGCGTCTGGAATCCGTCCTTTGAGGTGGGGGCTAGGGTCGGTGGTGCGGCCCCAGACACACCTCTCCTTCTGGGTCCAGCTGACCCAAGGCCGCTGCATGTCGCAGCAGCGCCACCCGCCGCTGCTCTTCCGCCTCCCAGGGCGCCGTCCTCTGCTGCAGTTGCGCCTCCCTGCCGCACTACGCAAGAATCCAGCAGCTGCCACTCCAGCTCCGTGCAAGCCTTCGCATCTGGCCTCCAGCTCCACAACAGATTGTGGGAGAGTCTGGTCTGCAGCAGTTTCCTCGGCGGCTGCACCAACACCCATCTCGCACTCTTCACCGGACACTCCCTGGCTGGCAACGACGACATTATCCTCCCATCATCAGGGCATGTTTCACCTGGAGGCGGGGTGTGCAAGTCTGGCGACCCTCCGCCGTTCCTCCCTCCACCCACCCTGGACTTTATAGGACTGTAAAACGTCTGGCCTCTATTTTGTGGAGGGGGGGTACTGTTATGTTCCGGAGGACAGGAGGCGTCACTTCCTGTCCTACACTCTTATTTTGGCAGGCTGCACTCCCTGCTTGTGCAGAGCTCCAGCCCCTTCACTCCAGGTGGATTGGGCACAACTGGGCCCAATCTCAATTAGTGGGATTTATAAACCGTGCTTCGTCACAACGACGGTGCTGGTTCATTACCTATGCTACCTTCCTGTACCTGGTGAGTTCCGTAACTTAGATCCTTGACTACTTAGATTTCCATGTTCTGTCACAGAGCCTTTTCCCTCTGTCGCTTTTGGTTGGTATTCAGTGTTATTTTGAGTTCCTACGTACCAGTGTTTGTTCATTAAATACCCTTTTTGTACCTACCTGCTTTTTGTCTCTGCATCTTGGGGGTGAACTTATTCTCCTGCTCTGCAAAATGTAACATTTTGTTTTATGAGCACAGTTTTTTATAACTGCTTCACATCTGTGTGGCATGGAGTCAACCAACTTGTGGCACCTCTCAGCTGATATTCCACTCCAAGATTCTTTAACAACATTCCACAATTTATCAACATTTCTTGGTTTTGCTTCAGAAACAGCATTTTTTTATGTCACCTCACAAGTTCTCCATTGGATTAAGGTTTGGGGATTGGGCTGGCCCCTCCATAACATTAATATTGTTTCGGCATAAGGCAACATGACCTCTTGAAGTATTTTGATTTATGCAATCCTGGTATGCGATAAATAGGCCCAACACCATAGTAGGAAAAACATGCCCATATCACGATGCTTGCAGCACCATGCTTCACTGTCTTCACTGTGTACTGTAGCTTGAATTTAGAGTTTGGGTGTGTCTCACAAACTGTCAGCGGCCCTTGGACCCAAAAAGAACATTTGTACTCTCATCAGGGTAAATTGTAACCTCTTCTGCACGTGCCTTTTTTAACAGAGGGACTTTGCGGGGGATTCTTGTAAATAGATTAGCTTCACACAGATGTCCTCTAACTGTCAAAGTACTTTGAGGTAAACCCAGACTGTCTTTGATCATCCTGGAGCTGATCATTGGCTAATCCTTTGCCATTCTGGTTATTCTTCCATCCATTTTGATAGTTGTCTTCCGTTTTCTGCCATGTTTTGCTCTCCATTTTAAGACAATAGAGGTCATTTTAGCTGAACAGCCATACATTTTTCCCCTCTCCAGTCAACTTTTTAATCAAAGTACGCTGTTCTTCTGAACAATGTCCTGAACAACCCATTTTCTGGCTTCCAAAGAGAAAAGCATCACATCTGTTTTGTCACAAGATTAGTCACTGATCACTGATTGAATGCCACATTGCTATTTTTTTAACACGTTCCTTTCGACTAATTTCCCAATTGCACAGCCTTAAGAGCGTGCATATCATGAATGCTGGGTTTGTTTTCTGAGAATCTACTGCACCTACTTGTTTGCCATGTAGCAATAAAAATATACTTAACAGTACTTAATCTGGTTAGTCACATTGGACTGCTGTTATTTGGAACACTACTGTAGTACTGTTGCATTTTGTATTCCCATGTGAAAAAGCTGTGAATAAATTGTGCTTTGCAGGTAATTCCAGACCTCCCATTTTCCTTTATGTTATTTGTACGGTTTTGCGAGCATGGATGTGTTCTACATTAGGTCCTACATTGGACTCATTGTAGCCCCAAAAAATCTTTAAATTCTTAATTGACTTGTTAATACCTGCAAAGATCCTCGATAATTCCATGTCAAAAAATTTTAATTTGCATGGTCAAAATTTGCTTCAAGTTTCACATGATCGCTGATAAATAGATAAGTAATCATCCTACACACATTTTATTCCAGTTTGTTGTTGGATCCTTCAGTTTGAATGAGTTGAACAAGAGCTTAACTCCTTTTTGGCCACTTGTGAGCTTGCGATTTTGTCTGCATATAAATTTGATACTAAATTGAAGGGGAAACGTGTACCAAACCCGATAAACCATTTTACAAAGTATAATAATACATACAACCAGCAATAAAGCCTCGTTATTAGGGAATCCCCAGTACTCTCTCATACAGATGTGCACATATTGACAGGATTTCTCTTTGTGGGGATTGCCACGTAAGTGCAGGTTCAAATAAACCATGTTTCGGTGAGGGAGCGGTCTGAGCGACTCTAGCACAGAGTTAAATTTCCGGAGGTACAAAAAAAAACAACATTGAATTCTACTGTAATATACTTTTCTTCAAGTTCTACCCAGCTTTCAGTTCTAGAATCATACAGTCAAAAGATGGCTACACTCCTCTTGGTCTGCATGCTGTGTGTGTCACACTGAAACAGCAGACTTTTACAAACATAATTGATAATAGACCTGGAACCAGCAGACATGAGGCCAAAGCCCCTTTCAATATGAAACAATGCCAGAGCAACATGCAAAACCCCAGAGCAGGGGCTGATCGTGGGATTCCAGCTGTGATCGGCTCCCCGCTAGTCCCCCTGTGTGCAAGGATTCTCAGGGATAAGCGGGGCAGCAGAGGGACTTTGGGCTTTTGTGAATTGCAGGCAAAGCTTTAATGTTTTTTTCTTGTCACATCCAAGATAGACCTTGAATGTGACAGATTCTGGATTTGTGTCAGGGCTGAACTAATTGAGCCCCCTAAAAACCTTGCCACTCTGACTCCAGGACTAGGCTGGCACACCAGCACACGCATACCAACACATGCAGACATCAACACAAATATGTGTGGTCCCTTTTGTCTTTTTTACTGCCAAGCCTAATCCTGCTTTACCAGTTGCAGAAAAAGAGTGTGAGAGAGAATGCCTTCCCTTCTATTCTGTTCCAATTCACTCTTCAATTTCAAGGTGCTTTGCTAGCAACAATCTTCTGGAGAGGTGCCATGCAATTAACAAAAAGTCTTTAAAAAAAACCCAACAAAAATATAATATGGCCAAACAATATAATAGCCATAAAATGGTTTTGGCTTATACTGTATTTTCTGTCCTGTGCTGCACTAAATTACAAACCACATGACCAAGATGATGTAGCAATTCAAGAGGGGACAAAATGATTTTCATGAGAAATGAGTGGACCTCTTTGACTGGCCAAATTTGAGGCTTCTTATCGAATATGACAGCACAGATATGTGTTTAAAGACAAAGTAGTATAGTGAAAACCTAAACTTGCTGGAGCGAAGTAAAGGATTGAAAGTCGATCCGTTGCAGAATGTTTGATGTTCTTTGAATGGAGCTCCCAAGTTAATTTTAAATTCCCTTTGAAAAGGAGTACAATAAACTGTGAGAACACAACACTGCTACGATAACACTCTATTGGTGTGTGGGCAGGGTTCAGAGCATAGTGCTGAATTAATTATATGGATGACAAAGGAAAGTGGAAACTTATCGTTGCTT
This sequence comes from Oostethus manadensis, assembly GCA_024372805.1. NCBI lineage: Eukaryota > Metazoa > Chordata > Actinopteri > Syngnathiformes > Syngnathidae > Oostethus > Oostethus manadensis. The sequence goes on along the minus strand of QODF01000028.1, from coordinate 1,558,744 downwards.
TTATTTTCTTTTTTTTAAGACTTGTCCCCGATATTTAACTGCTGTCAGCACCTGACTAAAAAAAGCCATCGACAGGTAAGTTATTTGCGTTTTGTTTAAAAAATGTGTGGGTAAAACAGCATAATCTATAAATGAATGTCCAAAGAAGATAACAATATCCCATATATGTTTTATATACAGCGTGTATATATACAGTTTATATACATATTTATCAGTTTATCATATTGTCAGTGGTGGTTGATCAGGGTCAGCAAAGCCTCAAACTACGAAGCACTACAAAGCACTCGACCTACATTTACAGTACAACTTAAAGTGCTCGCAACATCAAGAAAAGTTTGCAAAAAATAATAACTAAATGAAAGCACTCAGGTGGTTTGGGTATGTCCCCTGGATGCCTCTCTAGACACATCCGACCAGTAGGAGGCCTCGGGGAAGACCCAGGACTCGTTGGAGAGACTATGGCTATGTTCACACTGCAGGTCAATTCCCATGTCTTTGATCATATGCGACCTGTATCTGATTTTTTCATGTCGGTGTGAACAGCACAATTCCAATTTTTTTCAAATGCGATGCGACTGCAGTATGAGCGCTCAGGTCGCATAAAATCGACATATACATCATAGAAAGGTGTGTATTGCCCTGCTTTCTGAGACTTAAAAAATAGGCAGTCATGGAAAGATGTAGTTTATCATGCAAGACTTGGATAAAGGTGCAAACAAGGCTGGGCCCAGAATGGAGCCTTGAGGCACAACACAACCAAGACTAACTACTTTCAAATTGAAGTGGCTCATAATAACAGAAAATGATCTTTCAGATAAAAAGGACTATAACCACTGGAGAACAGTGCCTTTAAGATCTGCATATAACGTGACAGGAGGATAGCATGGTCCACTTTATCAAAGGCTGCCATTAATAAATGGGCAACAGAACATTACCCCACTGCCACACACAGGTGCATAGGTGAGCACATCAGGTATTTACTGTATTTATGTCATTTTGAATGCACAGAGATACTGTGACCAGAGGCTGAGGCCCATTATTGTGTCATTCATCCATTCATGTAGCAGCACGATAATGCACGGCTCCATGTTGCAAGGATCTGTACACAATTCCAAAAGGCTGAAAACATCCCAGTACTTGCATGGCCAGCATACTCACGTGTCTCCCATTGATCATGTTCAGGGTGGTCTGGATTGGTATATATGGTATTTGAGGCAAATGGTGGTCACACAAGCTACTGACTGGTTTTTGGATCCCTTCGGACCATCCACAACTGCACATTTTGGAGTGTCTTATTATTGTGGCCAACTTACAGCATACTTGTGCAATAATCATGCATGTCCACCAATGCTTGGGTGGATTGAATATGAATCACGAATGATGAATGCTCACTAACACAGATTTTTGAACACTATTTGAGAGAGAAAGGCCTTTGGTGTACATCCATCCATCCATCTTCTATTTCCATCCATCGCTTACTAAAATAAGTTTGAGATCTTTGGGTTCAGCTCATGAAAAATGACATCAAAAACAAAAGTGTTGTGTTTATATTTTATGTTTGTTGAGGCACAGATATCTACTTTTTTTGGGTCTGGTTACTACAGTTTACATTGTCATTGTTGCCAACATTTTCAAAATGAATCTGACCATTTTTTAAGACATAGAGACTATGTGAGCTATATCAACACACGGATGGACTTAGATGACCTCAATAAAGATGAGTACCTGTGTGAATGCTCTGTCTGGCATTGCAAAAACGTATCGAAACAATGCCACAGTGAATGTGTGTCGTAATCAAATCTAGGTGGTCCGGTTAAATTTTAGAGTGTATGACCTTTTTTTTGGTGACAACTTTTGTTTTGGCCAGGCAGTGTATATAAAACAGTGGTGTTGGGCCTACTATGGTGTTGGGCCTATTTATCGCATACCTGGGATCGTGGATCAGTTTGTATATGTCAAAATACTTGAAGAGATCATGTTGCCTTATGCTGAGGACATGTCCTTGAAATGGATGTTTCAACAAGACAATGACCCCAAACACACTAGTTAACGAGCAAAATCATGGTTCGAAACCTACAAAATTAATATTATGCAGTGGCCAGCCCAATCCCGGACCTTAATCCAATCAATAACTCATAGCGTGATATCAAATATGCTGTTTCTGAAGCAAAATCAAGAAATGTTAATGAATTGTGGAATGTTGTTAAAGAATCTTGGAGTAGAATAACAGCTGAAAGGTGCCACAAATTGATTGACTCCATGCAACACAGATGTGAAGCAGTTCTACAAAATTGTCGTCATACAACTAAATATTAGTTTAGTGATTCACAGAATGGCCAAAACAAACAAAAAACTTTGAGTTTGTAAAGTCAACGGGAGACACTGCTATTTTTTTTAACACACCCCTTTCAATTAATAGCCCAAGATGTTTGTTTTCTGAGAATCTACTGCACCTACTGGTAACTTCATTGTCATGTAGCAATAAAAATATACCAATAACAGTGGTTAATTTGTTTTGTGTGTTTATTTTGAACACTAGTGTAGCTACATGGGAATATGGGCAAATAATTGCAAAAGTACAGTACATGTCCCTCACTAACTGTAATACAAAAAAAAAAATCCATAATGGCAGGTAAAGGGAACACACAAACCCATCATTCTTAAAACTACATTTATTAAAATTTGCAGATCTGCGAGACTTTCCAACAGCTAAAATTAGGCATGATGGAAACTATAACCTGACGCCCAACAACATAACACAATTTTCTCATCAAGAGAGGATAAATGCAATATTAGGGAAAAATTAAACTATTAACACTTATATGTGTGAACAACGCTAAAAACCGTCAGCAAATCAGGATGGGGAATTCAATTATTGAACGAAAATCAAACAATGCACTGAAACCTGAGATTTCACCAAACAGTACATTGATGTTCAAAGAGTATTAGGAAAAATACTACTCAATCATACGGAAAAACCTGTACAATGCTATGTGATATGCCTAGTGCACTTACTCATTGTTTTCCTTGTTTATTTCCTACGACCATCTGAAGTATCGCATTGGCTGTACTCACTCATAGCTTTGATTTCTCCTTTTTGGACATGTGGAATTGGTAACTGTAATGTTTAAAGCTCTACCACCTGAGGCCACAGACCCACCGTGCACTCAACCTTCTGCAGTTTGCATACCGGTAGACAGTGGGAGGTTGAGGATGCAATGGTGCTGAGGATTACATTTTTGAACTTCTCCTGCCCCTTTAACAACATCCAGTCTCAGCTCCTCAGGGACAAACTGACACAGATGGGAGTAGGATCACACCTAGTGAATACCTGACTGGTAGACCTCGGTACGTGCAACTGTGGAACTGCAGGTACAAGACAGTGACCAGCAGGACGGGAGCACTCCTTTGTATGTGTCTGACTTTCAGTACAACTCTGATCTGTGACATGCACAGAAGCAAGCCGACGACACGGCCCATTAGTAAACCGATAGTAAACAGGTGTGAAGTATGTGTAAAGGTGAGGGTCGATGTGTAAATCTGATGCCAAAGGTGTCGGTGCCTCACCAGCCATGAAGCTCACCGCATGCCACTGACCATGCATCATACACAATTGATAGTCACAATATAGTGATACAGATCTCCTCCCAGGCACAGACCCAAATCACAAAAATAGAAGACAAATACTGCATAGTATGACCGCCAGATAAAAACAATGTGTTTCTATTTATTGAAAATCCCACATGAGGAATGCCTGCTCCTCGTTCATCTTTTCAAATGCAATTCAAATCTTTCTACTGCCATAAAATCCCTTCTTGACTAAAGCCTCTGGGGACCGAGCAACACACACACAACACACACACCTTTACAAAACAGATGCTTCACACACTTCAGCGCCTACTGGCCACGAATGTAAATCTGCTGTCACCCAGGAAATAGGTGGCCTTTACTCATTCTCCAAATTCGTGTCCATGCCAAACAAGTTCTTCACTTTAACTTTACTTTTAACCTCAACCGCTCAGTCCGAATGATTTGATACAGTAGCGTCAGCAGAAAATACAGAATGGGGTACACTATGTATAATCTAATGCTATAAAATCAGCAACATGCTTTGTTTTTGCTCATCCTTTAACACTTATGTTTTAATTGTCCCTGACTCTCTCTGCCTCGCCCACGCTAATAATTGTTATATTTGATATTACTTGCCCCCCCCCACACACACACGCGCAACAGGAATATGTTGAGGGAAGTCGCAGTCAAAATGAAAAATAATTGCACATAAAATGCAAATATTATGTTCGTGTGTCCATATCAAACCATGTTTTGAGGTAATTACAGTGATTCATTACTGCAACAGGAATGTAGTAGGTCATATTTGCAAGCCTTCAAAGGCAAAAGACATGGAAGAAAAATGAAGGGAATGCTTTCACAGAGAAAAATGGTCTTTGCAAGCAGTGATTGTTTTGCAAATGCTGACTCCAGACATACATAGATGACCAATTATGACAAGTTAAATAAAACCTCCCAAATCCGTGCCTAATGATATATTTACAACTCCAAATGCATGTAGATTTAAGCTAAAGTAAATAGTAACACTGAGTAGGGGTGTACCTCATTGAACCATATAAACATCACAATCACAGGCACAGCACATTTTGGCCTATGTGAAAAAGGCTTTTGATGATAAGTGTTGAGCCATATTTCAGCTATTCAGTGTAATTAAACTATATTATACAGTCATCCCTCGTCACCTTGCAATGTGAATGTTGCAATTTTCACTCTTATCATGTTTTTTTTTTAAGTATTAAACTTATTGACGTGGCAAAAATGTAAAACATCTTAGAAATATGGAATCACAGGAGTGCCAAAATCAAATCCATTCATTAATCAAATCATTAATACAAAAATATACAAATGCAGTCATATTGTAATTACATTTTGTCATTCATTCATTCATTCATTTTCTATACCGCTTATCCTCATTAGGGTCGCGGGTATGCTGGAGCCTATCCCAGCTGACTTTGGGCGGAAGGCGGGGTACACCCTGGACTGGTCGCCAGTCAATCGCAGGGCACATATAGACAAACAAAGACATACAACCATTCACACTCACATTCATACCTATGGACAATTTAGAGTCGCCAATTAACCTGCATGTTTTTGAAATGTGGGAGGAAACCGGAGTATCCGGAGAAAACCCACACACACACACGGGGAGAACATGGAAACTCTACACAGAGATGCCCAACGGAGATTCAAATCTAGAACCTCCTGACTGTGAGGCCAACATGCTACCCATTCATCCACCGTGCGGCCCAAGACATTTTGTCTTTACCTTTTCCATATGCTTTTTGTGTATTGTCTTTGTTTTCTTTCCAATTTGGCGTTTATTTTACCAGTTTTGTCTTTGTCTTTTCCATTTGCTGATTATTTTTGCATTTGCCAGATGCTAAATGGAAAAAGCAATGTCTATTCATGGACCAGCCCACAGCAAAGGCTGTAGGCAGGTCCTTCTGCCAGGGTGACTAGTCAATACCTGATCACACGATTCCTGCTTGCAGTGACTACGTAGTAACTATGTTTAATGTAGCTCTTAGCGCAAGTGACCGGAAGCGCGGACAAGAAGTAACATCACTATCACGCCACATTGCACATATTTTGCGTGAACGTCTTACATGGTGGAGACCATATCAAAGCTGCTAAGAGAAGCAGCTAACAGGCTTGATGGGACATGCAAATGGCAAGTTTAATATCCAAAGGAGACTGAAGGCTACTGTTGTAGTTGTAACCCATGGCAAGTCAAGGCTTATATCTAGTATATACATTATTATGTCTACTATATTGGGTAACACAAGTATAAAGGTGGTTATAGGAGTATTTCATGTCTAGGGGGCTTTAATAATGTTTTCTATACTCTAAAATATTCAATGTATGAATAAGGAATCTGGAACTTAACTGTGACAAACAAGGGATTACTGTAAGTAGAAAGGAATTTGCATGTACACTGACCAGACTTGTCAAACTTTATGACCACCTGCACATAATGGAAGTTTAAAATGCAATAATGCTCAGTTTTGATTAAAACTGTCTGACGCGCATTGATCAAAACAAAACAACGCCCTGTGTTCATTTCACACACAAAAAGAAGAAAAACTCTATGAAGGAGGCTCTGTGGTCTCCCTTGGGTTCCACCCACTGGGATGCAACATTATTATTTAGCATATGTGCATTTGTTTTTCTCCAAGCAACATCCCATCTTGTTCCCATCACCAACAGTGCCCCAAAAATGCTATAAGGAAATTAATCTTTCCTCTGGAAAATGACAAGAGTTCCAAGTTTCAGAAATAAATATCTGACCATTTGGAGATGATAGGGAATATTCAGACACAATGCTATCTACACTAATTTCTGGTTTAAATGTATGTGTGTTTCTGTGGTATCTCTCTGGAGAAAACACACAAGAGCTAATAAGAAAAGTTTGAGATTAAATGATTACTCTAAAAAAATGGTTTGATCAAAACAGATTATTATTGAATCTAAGTAAAACTAAAATTATGTTATTTGGTAATAGCAGAAGACATACTTTTTGAAAAAAATACAAATTGACAGGGAGGAAATTGAAAGGGTGAATGAACATACATATTTGGGCGTCATAATTGATGACAGAATGAGTTTAAATCCTCATATCAAAAACATACAACATAAAGTAGCAAGAAATACTTCAATAATGAATCAAATAAAATTGGTCCTGGATCAAAAATCACTCCAAACACTGTATTGTTCTCTGGTGTTGCCTATCTAACTTATTGTGCAGATATGGGGAAATAACTTCAAAAGTACACTTGTAGTATCGCTTGATGTACTGCAAAAAAGATCAATTAGGATAATCCATAATGTGCCATATAGAGAACATACAAATCCACTGTTTTAAAAAATCACAATTATTAAAATTTGCTGATCTGGTAAACCTTCAAACCGCTTAAATGATGCATAAAGCAAACAACAACCAGTTACCAAAGAATGTCATACAATATTTCTCAACAAGAGAGGAGAAATATGATTTTAGGAATAAACTAAACTTAAAACACAAATATGCAAGAACAACACTAAAAACCTTTAGTACTTTGGTATGTGGAACCAAACTGTGGAACGGATTAAGTAAAGAAGTAAAACAATGCTCTACACAATGAGTGACTTCAAGAAACATTACAAACAGTTGATGTTTACAAAATAAAAGGAAGAAGTGTTAAATACACATTCAAGGCCATATTACTTCATTCCTTGGAGAGTACATTTTCTGTCTGTTGACTGTCAATGCTATGTCTGTTACTATCACCTTATACTTGTACTAGGAACTTTTCATCCCAATAAGAACATTGTCTGTACTACAACAATGTTTTGTTATAGTTGTTATACACATCTTATCACTATTATCACTATTATTATTATTTATTCTGAATATCATTCATCAGGCCTGCAACATAAGTTATTTGCAATTATAAGGACATTGGCTACTATTTACCACACTGTCACATGACGTTTCTCATGCATCTAAACTTAGTAACTGTAGGAAGTCTACAAACGTATTGAAATAGGGGAAAACCTTAAATAAGCTTTGCTTCTTCCTACTCCTTTTGGACAAGTGGAACTGTCGATTGTATTGAGTGCTGTATTCCAATGTAAATTAAATGCATGTTCAAATTAAACCATTACCATTACCATTCCCTGTCTCTTGGGCCTTTCTGGTTAGCAAGCCCACGGCTACTGGCTGAGTGGTTGCCATGGAGTTTTGACATCATTTCCATAATGAAAATAGATGAATCTGTGAAGTCAATACGGGCTGGAGATGCTGAGGGGTGTTATAGGAAAAAACGAACACCACTCATTGAAATAACATCCACTTCCTGCTGAATCACACACACTAATGCCCTCGACCACACACGCTCAAACCTACCCGCTCAAGTAGTCGCATTTATCAGCTTTAGCACAAGATGACTGAAATATGCAATAAACAAATCACGCTGTAGAGAAACTGAAGTTCATTATTTTTCACATTACCATACAAATCGGATTTAATGATTTTTTACTGGGTCTGACGTACTTTATTACTTCAATTATAAATATCAGCCATAGTTGCCAAAGTCCAAAACCACAAACTGACTCAAGTGACTGGACTTGTGTTTACAACTTCAATGTTATACTTGGAGTTCTGCTGGGTAATGGGACATGTGCTTTTGTAGTTCTCTTGCAGTTTCAGTAAACACAGTTGATGAGTGGTAAATGAGAAAAACAAGCTGCCAAGTGTCTGCTAGATGATGTAGATTATTGTAAATTAGACACACTTTCACACTTCACTGAAATTTAGAGGGTTCAGCAGGAGATGTTGGACATGAAGCAATGGAGATAAAAAACAGGAAGCGACAAGCTGCCAATGGGTGGATGGACTGATGGGATGCTTTGCTGAACAACAAAAAACAAGTCAGAGTAGAAAAGTTTAGGTGTTTATATAGTAGTTTTTGATCAAACCAATTGGGACACCTAACCAAAACAGCTTCATGGACTGAAAATAATAGCAAATGTTGAGTTATGTTATTTTTTGGAGAGCTGTTCTTCCAGAAACCTAAAGGTTGACGGTTCAATCCTCGCTGCCTCCACCCAGTCACTGTTGTTGTATCCTTGGGCAACACACTTCTACCACCTTGCTTCCAGTGGTGTGTGAATGTGAATGAATGTTTGGTGGTAGTCCAGTAGGCGTGAACTGGCAGCCATGTTTCAGTCTACCTCAGCTGTAGCTACAGATGTTGATTAGCACCAACTGAGGAGTGAATGAATAATAAATGTCTTTGGGTACCCACAGAGTCCGGAGATTTGGCAGACATGGGTTCGAATCTCCGTTGGACATCTTTGGGAGTTTGGATGTTCTCCCCGTGCATGTGTAGGTTTTCTCCGGGTACTCCATCTTCCTCCCACATTCCAAAAAGGTTAGGTTAAGTGGAGACCCTATTGTCCATAGGTATGAATGCAGGTTTGAGTGGTTGTTTGTCTGCTGTGCAATTGACTGGCGACCAATCGAGGGTGTACCCCCCCTCGCCCAAAGTCAGCTGGGATAGGCGCCAACAACCCCGCAACCCTAATGAGGATAAGCGGCGTAGAAAATGGATGGATGGATGGGTCTTTCGGTACCTTGAAAAGGAGCTATGTAGCAGAGGGTTTTCCCTAGGATTTTTGAAGCTGTGGTGGTGGACTGCATGGGACTGAAAAATAGCATTATTTATGATTTATTAACTTATTTTCCCAGTTTTTCAACGACCAGCAGAACATGAACCGAGAGCACTGAGAAACTGTTGGATCTATGTAATCCAATAGTACTTAGCCTCTTTTAGAATAATATGTGCAATGGGAAATTAATTGTTAAATAATATATTTATTTCAAATTAACACAATTAACAAAATAGCAATTTAAATATTTTTGTTATAGAATTCTGTCCTGAGTTATGATAGCACCTTCAGCACTATTAAATTATTATTTATCTATTAAATTTACTTTGATAAAAAGAAAGTTGAGCTATTTGTGTTTTATGTGACTGCCAACATTTAAAATGCAGTTTATTTACAAATCATCATGTTTGAGGCATCATGTGTGAATAGAACACACTACCACAATCAATTACACATAGTGTAAACCTTGTAGCGCCTAGAGATTCCACCGGATAAATGGGCCACTACAAAAAATATAATATTATACTCAATCCCACTGACATACCTTCCGTAGATGAAGCAGAGTCTGAGGACACGTACATGGACAGCGGTATATCTGGAGTAGTCAAAACACACCCCAATGCCAGGGCTCCAGTGTTGGACGAGTTTTGCCCTAAGTTCTTGAAGGCTCTGGATGTTGGGGCTGTCTTGGCAGACACGTTTCTTCAACATTGCATTGAAGTCAGGAACAGTACCTCTCGACTGGCAAACCGGGGGTGGTGGTCCCCATTTTTAAAAAGGGCGACCGAAGGGTGTTTTTCCAGTCACAGGGGGATCACACTCCTCAGCCTCACTGGGAAATCTATGCCAGAGTGCTGGAGAGAAGGGTACGACAGTTAGTCAAACCTCGGTTGCAGGAGGTGCAATATGGTTTCCGTCCCCGAACACTGGACCAGCTCTACACCCGTGCAGGGGTACTTGAGGGTACTGTATGTGGGAGTTTGCCCAACCGGTGTACATGTGCTTTGTGGACTTGGAAAAGGAATTCGACCGTGTCCCTTGTGGAGTCCTGTGGGGGGTGCTCTGGGAGGACAGGATTGGTGGTGCGCATGCCATTCGGTCCTTGTAGAATCGGAGGAGGAGCCTTGTGCGCATTACCAGCAGTAATTGGAGCCTGTTTTCGATTAACTTTGGCCTTCGGCAAGGCTGCCCTTTGTCACCGATTCTCTTCATAACCTTCATGGACAGAATTTCTAGGCACATTCAAGGTGTTGAGGGAGTCCAGTTTGGTGACCTTACGATCTCATTTCTGCTATTTGTGGACAATATGGTCCTGATGGCTTTATCAGGCTGTGATCTTCAGCGTTTGCTGGAGCAGTTTGCAGCTGAGTGTGAAGCTTCTGGGATGAGACTCAGCACCTCCAATTCCGGTCTTCAGTCGGAAACGAGTGAATTCTACCCTCCTGGTCGGGAGTGAGGTCTTACCCCAGGGGGAGGAGTTCAAGTATCTCTTGGTCTTGTTCACGAGTGAGGGATAGTTGGAACGTGAAGTGAGAGGGATAGATCGATGCAGCTTCTGCAGTAATGCAGTATCTGTACAGGACTGTTGTGGTGAATAGCGAGCTGAGCCGGAAAGCAAAGCTCTCTGTTTACCAATGGATCTACAGTATGTTCCTACCCTCACCTATGGTCATGACCAAAGGAACGAGATTGCAGATACAAGTGGCGGAAATGTGTTTTCTCTCTAGGGTGGCTGGACTCACCCTAAGAGATAGGTTGTTGAGCTCAGCCATCCGGGAGGAGCTCAGAATAGAGCCGCTGCTCCTTCACATCAAGAGGAGCCAGTTGAGGTGGCTCAAGCATCTAGTCCGGATGCCTCCCTGGTGAGGTGTTGCGGGCATGTCCAGCCAGGAGAAGGGCCCGTGGAAGACCCAGGACACACTGGGGGGACTATGTCTCACAGCTGGCCCGGGAACGCCTCGGTGGAGCTGGAAGATGTGGCCGGAAGTCTGGACTTCCCTACTAAAATTTCTGCCCTCGCGACCTGGACTCAAATAAGCGGAGGAAAATTGAATGGAAAATGGTATTATTCTATCCAATATTCAAAAGCACAATAATGTCTTAAATTGGATCACTGGCTCTTTTGTTACATTTGCCTCACTTGTTGCTACAGACTGGATAGTAGTAAAGGGTTTTTAACAACAACACTACCCTACAGTTTAGTTAGTGCCATAGTTTTGGTAAGACAGCATAGTTGTTATGCTTGTGGAATACTGTTTTGCCTAGATATAAAAATATAAACTCCTAAAGAGACATTTCTATGGCCCCCTAAAGTTGAAAATATAGTTATAGTTAATATATTTTGAAATTGTTACTGTTTAGATGGTACCAAAGTAGGCTACAGTAGTGTGATGTGAAGTGCGAAATTATTGCCACAGCTCAGAGCAGCTGCTACTAAAATTTGTACATTTGTATTCAGACCTACATGGTAAAATGTGCCCAGAGTGCTGGCAGGGAAAATTATAAGTGCATAACAAATAAAGTCTGCAAATGATAGCCAAAGGAAGGATAGCAAACAGACAGCAGTGAAGTACACATTCACATATACACAACAACAACCCTTTAAAAACTGTACTTTTCTGCTTTAGTTTGTGTCCAATCATTGGTCCCACACCTGAAAAAACTAAGACTGAAAAAATAAGTATCCTACTTATACTTATTTATAAATGGAACATTTTCATAGTAATTTATAGCTGTGGTCTCATGTTGTATACTTCAGAACTGTAAATATTTGTTAAAATATTACTTCAACTTGTTTATCGTGAGACTCATGAGTCGGTGTGGAAGCACAATCGTGGGCTACAAGAGAATTCACAGCTGTCGGAAATTGCAGGAAGTCATTATTCAACATAACAGTCTGACTCACGGTATCAGAAAAGTAAGAACACTAAAATTAACTCCCAACAAGTAGATAACAAATATACAGACAACAAGCAACACTAATGTAGAATAGAATAATAAACAACAAAATGCATTGCTTTGCCTCGCTGGGAAGCAGGGAGATGCATTACATGCATTTACATCAAGGGTAAAGATTGTATCTTTGAACATATAAAAAGTTCTGCTGTTAAAAAAAATTAACAGTAATAATGTATCTTTTTGTTACAATTTAATTTGTATGTAATCTATTTATTACTGTATATTATTATATGACATGCCATTAATGTGTTCTGTGTCATACTTAAACCAAAGACCTCCTGTACTCATTGTATTGAGTTATTTACACCATAATGGCTGTGTGTTGAGTAGTTTTCTGTGGAAAGTAGAGCTGTACTGCTATTGAAGATGTGCTACTCAGTTTTATCCAAGTTTCATTTATGTATTAGGCTCTTGTCCCTTCTGAAGACTTTGGAAATTAATACGGTCTAACTCACTGGCTACAGCTCTTGTATAGGTTTTGAAACTATCAATATTAAAATATAAAGTAAAGTTGACACCACTGAGGTTACATTCGTCACAGATTTGAAACGTGACCTTTGTAACTACTTCCATGTAAATACCTGCAAATTGAATGGCAATGCCGCTGACACTGTCGAGACAGGGCTGCCAAACAAATCTATTTGCAGACAGCTTCATACATGTAGTTATAGCATACACTGTATTTATATAATCTAGATGTGTGTGTGCCAGAGGATATGCCTCATTTCAACCTTGTACACATGCTAGAGTCTTGTGTGTTTGGGCAGGGTGTTGTATCCCCTCCTCCAGACACCATCTCAAGCAGGCTGTAGAAAAGCAATCTCTGAGCTAAGTGATTTGTGAGAAGTGTCACATTCTCACCTGGTTGTAATTGCTTGCTGTTGTCACTCAGCTGCAGTGATAGGTGCTTGTGAAGTGAGACAGGACAGAACAGGCGGGGGCGGAGACTAATATGATCAGCATGCAACAAGGGCTGCGTGAATTGAAAGGAGAGCTGCAGGGTACCAAGATCAAAAGCCTTTGCATTTATGTCAAATATGGTTGAATGTGTTCACAATGATCTTGCATCACCTGTGGTTCAAATCTCTATTACGGAGTGAACAAAAGTGATTCTAACAGTTTTATTTGCATATAAAAATTTGCTCTGCGACCATCCTATATTTGATCATCCTCAATTCTTTTAACTAGGGTTAAAAAAGTTTACCTGTTAACCGATAACAGTGCCTTTTCATTTTTACAGACTTGTCTACCATGTAAGTTATATAGAACAGGAATTCAAATACTATGAAAACCAAATATTTTTACAAGTTTTTACAGTATTTTATTCATACATTACACTGTGCCGGTACATACAATTCTCACAATTTTAGCAGAAAAAACTGATACACCATGTTGGCAACATGCTGTGCTATAATGTACATTTTCGCAATTCCGGTGTTCATGAATGCACCTTGCTTGCCGTTTGTAGATAAGAGGAAGTGTTGTGTGTTGGTATGGATTGCAATGGAGACACGTGTGCAAGTTTACCATGTTGTAACTGAGCACTGCTGTCGGTGTGTTAAGGTCAACGATAATTTAGCACTGAAATGATGCATCAGTTTATATGTCTGGTTACTACCGTTTATGTTAGCACCGTTGCCATAGCGATAGTGAGCGTTGGTATGCATCGTTACTTTGAACCACTTTTCTTTATTAGCTTTGTGTGTGTTTGTTTCCTCGGGGTTTATGTTAAGCAGAACAAGCCAGTTGTTTGAAATGATCGCATTCCTTGATGGGACATATTGGTGAAATGCAAAAGGAGCAAAATGTCTACTGGGAAATATAAGTAATAATAAAAAGTGTGGCCTAATGCATTCAGAGACTTGCAAGTTTGGTTGTCTTATACTGATACAAGTTGACCTTGGTTTCAGTTTTGTAACATTTAAAAAAAACCAAGAAAATTACATCAATAGACCACAGTAGACAGCTGAAGAGGATGATGACACAATCCTTGACTTGGTGAAGAAGATGAACAGAAGTAAAAGATAATCTAGAGAAGGGCTGTGTATCATTGTCAACATTTGCAATCAAGAGATGCATTTGTGAAGGTCAACTCAGAAGGTTTACAACAAGGTTCAAACCAAAGGTAGTATTCAGATTAGAGGGTCGGAAATTATCTAATCTGTTTTTTACTTTAATCATTGGATAGAAGGACAACTTAACCACATCATGTGACATAGACCAAACAGGATAACTGGGGTATAAAACGGGGAGAAGGAAGGGATACAGTGTGGGAAGGTCAAAAACCTCTGCAACGTAGCCACAATACACATTACAACATAAAACTAAAACAGGCACAAGGGAAGGTAAAAAGAGATGTAGTTCTAGAAGTAGTAGAAGTAGATTGTTTGGGTTTTGTGCAAGCAGCCACATTCAAATAGACATTCCAATAAATGTAAATGTAAAATGTGACTCTTCATTCAATTACTACACATTAAACTCAATCCTCATTTGGACTCACTTACCTGTCAATGTGTCAGAAAGGGTGATGGAATAATGGTGCGTGAAGTAGTCCTAATTGCAAGATAACTGGTGGAGGCTGGAGACAAGTCCGAATGAAATTATTACGCTGTACAGACCTTGAGAGATGCTTTATCAAAATGTACTTACTTTGATGTCCAATGTTTAAAAAACAAACCAAGAACCAATTTTGTATTTCAAAACCTAATTAAAATGTTTTTACTCACCTATCAGAAAACAGAGAAGGAGAAACAAGATCAGTCGAAAGAGCTGGCTCTTTTTAGAGAGCCTAACCAAAAGAACCGGCTCTTTTAAAAGAGACAAAAATTGCATCACAATCAAGACAAATTAAAAATACACAAAACAAATACAAAAGTAATACAAAAATGGTATAAAGTCGAACAGAACTAACAGGCCAAAACACAATTGACTGCATTGTCATTTATAATAACAATCACAATATTTTTACATGTACCATCTTCAAAAATTGAAGTCAAAGTATGCAACCTGGAGTAGTACTAAACCTTTTGGGTCGCTTTAACTTATTAACTATTCAAGATATTAGAGAAATGGTCCCTAAACTTTTGGGAGTTGGCCCCATGGTGGGTACCCATCTGCAGGACGAGTTGGCAGCTGAGGATGTAACCTGTACCCTTGAAGAGCTCATTTTTCTCTCCATCTGGCTGGACAATTGTATGTGGGAATGCAACAGTCAGCTGGAACCCCCTCATCCCACAAGCGTGCCACTGACCCGCTTCCACGAGACTCTTCCTTTTCCGCCTCCAGCGTTTTCTGCTGAGATCACTGGCGAGGTGGTTCCTATATACAGTATTCCTATTCGCCTGTGTCTTTAGTGCGGTGTGGTGGACCGTACAACCTCCCGCTGCTCCAGCCAACGCCACTGCTCATCAATGAACGGACAGACCCTTCCCTCCACTTCATCCGTGGTTTGTGTTCAAGTAGAAGGTATGCTGTCCTGGGTTGAGCTCTAGTTGACTTATGCGCCCAATCTGTTCCTGTTGTCCCGGGCCTCCCCTGGCTTTACTGCCATAGTCCTTTGATTGACTAGTCTACATTTATTCATTATAATCGGCGCACATTTGCAATGCCATTCACATTGTTTTTGTTTGGCGTCTACTCTCATCTGTTTTTCTAATTCTTTTTCACCTACTTCACCAGACCTCTCCCTGATTCCTGAAAAGTACCACTCCCTAAGTGAGGTTTTTTGCAAGGACCACACTATGTCACTTCTTCACCACCATCCCTATGACTGCTCTATAGACCTGTTGCCCCGAATGCTGCCCTTGTTTTTTTTTTTTGTTGTTAAAAGGAAGGATGGCTTCTTGCATCCTTGTATTGACTTTTAAACGGACAATATAATCACTAACAGAAACAGATACCCCCTGGTTTTTACGCCACTTCACAATGCCACCATTGTCACTAAGTTGGATTTGCGCAATCCTTGCCGCCTCTGCTTACATCTGCTAAGGTTCCATTGGCTTTGTCTGCAGGAGTTGTCTGCAGGAGTCCAGTTCGGGCTGGGAAGATTATAACATTGATGTTTTATGTGTGTGTCCTCACACATCAAGATCAAACCTTACCTTTATGCAATCTCACATAGTATTAATAATTGTTCAGTAATTGTCGAACAAAGAGGGACGGCTTGCCGCTCGCAACAAACAACATAAACATGCAAAAACTGGGGTATTTTTAGCTCTGTCATTCAAAGCCAGATGATTGAGCCGAATTCACCAGGGTAACAACCCACATTCTTGATTTTGACACATCAAGAGTGCTCACAGTGGGGAAGAGCTCTTGAAAACCTTTCCAAATACAAGCACATATCAGCCTATACTGTCGATGCGCAAATAGTGACAGGCACACTTCACTCATGAATGTGCTCATTTGGCATGCAACTAAAAGAAGAGTGGAAAATGAAACGGATGCAATCGGGGGGGCGAAAAGAATCCTTTGCAATCTCCACCATGAACTTAATCTCTTAGAAACATAATTAAAGTAATATTGCCTTTTGCCTGCCTGGTTGTATAAATGATGTAAGGATGTTTGGATCAATGTGTGAACTTCCACAGATAATTGTATAGTAATAACTTGGTCAAAACGCCCCAGTTTTTGTATGATTCAGTTTTCCCCTGAAATGTTCACCAACTTTTGCACTGGTGTTTGTCACCATCTCAGTTATCGTACAACATTTAGCGTAAGTAATCTTTTTGCCCTGTGCAGTATGCCATGCAATCAAGTGGTCCAAAAAAAGCTGACTCGGTCTCTATGCATTTTTTTTGAGTGTGACTGTTAAATAACCCAACATGGGACCAAAAATAATGTGCAGCCAGCACTTTTATAAAAAGTTGAGATACACAAGGACGTAGAGGGAGTATGCATCAAGAATAAGTAAGGTAAAGAAAACAACTTAAGGAAGCTAATGTTATAAATGTGGTGAAGGTGTTAACAAAATAGAGATCATAAATATTCAAAGATGTTGAGAAGTCATTATTGGTGTGGATTCGCTCCTCTGTCTCTCCAGTCTTTTCCGTCTTTGCAAGCAATAATAAAAAAGGTAAAAGTGATGTTAAATGTTCATTATTCCTTTTCATTCGTCATTTATGTTAATTTTGCACTGTTTTATGCATGAAAAACTAAATAAATAAACATGTATTTTTACATATTTCTTTAAAATAAAATATATTTTTGTTCATGTTTTTGGGTGTAAGGGATGGATTAATTGGATTTAAATGATTTGTTATGATAAATTTTGATTCTGTTTTTGTACAGAGCAGTCACTGATCTGAAGTAATGAGACACAGGTGGGCAGACACAAAAAGGGGAATGGCTGATGAGTACTTGTTAAACTAATCTGAATCTAAATCAATCTGAAACAGGAAAAACAAGAATGAATAGAAATTACTTTTTCTTCGGCAAATCTGTCATTCTTGTCAGTGTTATGAATTCAATTATTGACTATTCAAACAAAAAAAAGTACATCCATATAGCCTTTCCATAATCTTCCCTTCCGTGAAGAATATACAGGTTGGCCTCAAGTAACGTTTAAGTTACTTGACTGTGTTGTAAGTAGAGTTTTGGAGAAAGTGGAATCTTGTACCTAAACCTAACTTTTAAATCACTCACAGTGTACACATAAACCATAAAGGACATAATATATAGTAACACCCATTCATCCATTTTATATGCCGCCTGTCCTCATTATGTCTGCGAGTGGGAGTGGGATACCAGCCATTGTGGTTGCTCAAGCTTACATTGGTAAAACCTCACTGCCTCAACCTTAAGAGCTGTGTTGAACGTTTGGTTGAGACTCTGGGCTTTTGGTCCAGCAGTCAGCCCTCTCGACTCTCGTGTCGGCGCAGCAAGGGGAGGTGCCAAATGATTCAGCCTGGTGTAGTGTCAATATTGTGCCAAAAGGCTTCGCCGAAGGTGCCCTTAAAGCTGATCTAAACCTGGTCTACTCTCAGTGCAAGGCGTAGCGCAGCCAGTCTAGTGGTAATTTAGCTGACTGGCGCACACGTCACCAACACCCCACAGGTCGGTTTACACAATGTCAGGCACATTTGAATCAATTTAATAATCACAACAAGCACTGTTTAAAGTAACTATCTGAATCAGCACATACATTTTCATCTATATTGACTGTCCCGTCTGCCTCTGTCGCGTCCTTCTGGCCACCACTTCATCTGTCCGAGAATTGCCGCTCCCCTCTTCCTCCTCCTCCTCTTCATCGGTGGCCAGTGGATCTGGTATGGATGTGGTTAGTTGTAAATAAACGGTTATTCAAACGTATTAACATATATGATTGTGTAACGGAGAATTGCAAAAATGATCATAAGGAATTGGGTAATACAAGTTCATCTCACATGCAAACACAAGTGGCAAGGGCCAGAACACAAGCTTGGCAATGCGTCTTTCACGGACAGTTGCTTTGGATTTCATCCCCATTATGCAGAGTTTTTGTTTATTCATAATACATATACATATTATATTACATATTCATATTACAAATATAGGTTACTAACTACCTAAGGTTACTAAATAGTGTCTTTATTAGTGGGAAAAAAATGCTTACCTTACCGGTGGCCAGCGTGTGCCTCCGGTGCTCTGATAGTTTTTGTTTTGATTTTGTTTGTTTTCACGGGGCAACGGTTCTTAGTACGTCAGGGAAAACCTGATTTACAATACTTGTAATCTCCTCGCAGGCCACTTTTGCATCATCAGCCGGTGGAGGTCTGCTCGCGTGACCATATATTCTGCCATTGAGAGTTTGGAACTCCCGAACTAAAACATCACTTTCTGTCTCGGAGAAGTTTGGTCGTCTTCAACTGTGTTCATCCATGTTCAACAAAACTTGCAATTCACTTTGCCAGCAGCGCATTTAAAGGTGAGGAGAGCGAAGGTGTGCCTCACCTGCGCGTGGTCTACAAAATTGTGTTGTCTGAAGCATTTGCACGTTTGTTGAAACGATCATAAATGGAGGCGTGTGTGATTTTTTCATAGCAGTTATTATTTAAGTTATTATCTTTATTGTTGTTTAGAATACCATTCCATTCAATTTTTTTTTGCTTGCCCGGGTCTGGGTCGAGGAGGCAGCAGTCTCAATAAGAAAGTCTAGACTTCCGGGGTCTTGGCCACCTCTTCCAGTTCCATCGGGAGGACACCAAGGCGTTCCCAGGCCAGCTGTAAGACATAATCTCTCTAGCATGTCCTAGATCTGCTCCAGGGCCTTTTCCTGGCTAGGCATACCTAGAACACCTCAACAGGGAGGCTTCCTGGTGGCATCCAGACCAGATGCCCGAGCCACCTGTCCCTACCTCTTAGGGTGAATCCAGCCACCCTATCGAGGAAACTCATTCCCACTGGCTGCATCTGCGATCTTGTACTTTTGGTCATGACCCAAAGCTCATGACCATAGGTGAAGGTGGGAACGTAGATCGACCAGTAAATTGAGAGCTTTGCCTTCCAGCTCAGTTCTTTCTTCACCACAACGGTTTGGTACAGTAACCGCATTACTGCAGACGCTGCACCAATCCGCTCGTCGACTTCTTGCTCCAACCTTCCTTCACTCATAAACAACACCCCGAGATAATTCAACTTCTCCACCTGGAGCAAGATCTCACTCCCAAACCAGAGGGTGCAATTGACCCTTTTCTGACTGAGAACCATTGCCTCTGATTTGGAGGTGCTGAGTCTCATCCCAGAAGCTTCACACTCAGCTGCAAGCCTTCCCAGTAAATGCTGAAGGTCATATAGCCTGATGAAAAATGAGAGAACCACGACTTGCTGCAAAGTAGAAAAGGTTTATGTTGAAAGCCGTACATTTAAAAGTGAATGGATGGACCGATATACGTTCATTCTTCCAGAATGCTGTGTCTCATACTGTATGCTCTGAATCTGTAGTCCTGGTCTCAAGTGCAAATGTGCAATGCAAATGTGACACAACATTACCTGACAAAACACAGATCCTTCAAGGGCAAGTGTTGTTCAAAGTCTGATGTGAGAACTTGGAAAACAATGGCGCTTAGACCCCAGCATCAAAAATCTGCAAGAGTATAACACAATAATTTACAGCATAGTAACATGCAAATGAGTGTTCACTACGATTGGATGGATACTGGAGCAAAACAAAACATCGTTCACTGATGGGAGAGTTGTGAAGGAGTGCTTCTGCTAATATCCTATTAATAATAATAATAAGAATTACACTTGTTATGCGCTTTATCAAACGCTTACACTGCGGTCATCATTATTCATTCACTCCACACTTGGTGATGGTAAGCCACTATACAGCCACAGCTGCCCTGGGCAGACTGACGGAAAGTGAGGCTGCCAATGTGCCATTGAACCCTCCGACACTCACACACACACACCACTTTCATACTAGGCAATGTGGGTGAAGTGCCTTGCCTAAGGGCACAAGGAAAGTTTATTTCCTCCCACTGTGACAACTGGTGTTCCTTTGAGGTCTCCTAGCCAAGTACTGACCAGGCCCTGCTCTGCTTAGCTTCTGAGATCTGACGGGATCAGGCTTTGACAGGCAGGTTTGGCCACACGTAGGATCATGTACAATATGTGTGTACAACACAAATGAATTCAATGTTTTCTAAAGAAAAAGCAGTTTCTTTCACACAATTCCTCTTTTTGCTTACGTTTAAGTAATCAAAAAGAGGAAATGTGTGAAAAATTCAGGCAAATCCCAATGTCGGCCAAACAACAACAATACAAAAAAACAATAACAAGAAAATTGGAAACTTTAATAGGCTGTACTCTTGCAGATTTTATTTTAAAGAGACACTTATTGTTATTTAATATTTATTCTGAGAAACGGTGCAGCTTTATTTAACCTGAAAATAAGTTTGTACAGTCAAACCTTTTATTATTTATGTGAAATTTGGTCCCGTTTCCTTTTAACTGCTATTTAGGTGCCAAGATAATTGTGTTGCATTGAAAAAACAGGGTGATGTGCAAGGTCTTATTACATTTGATATTCATACAAGCCAGTTTGATGCAATTAAAGGTGAAATAGGGGTCAGACATTTTCTGTGAATGAAAAGCATAAACCAACTTTACTCACTTTTAATTGAAGACCCCTGATAGAGACAATTTACCATGCTGCAGTACAAGAACAAATAGACAATCTTACTTTGAGTGGACGTCTTGTGCAAATGACTCTCCTTCACACAATGAAAAGAAGACTGCTATCAGATGGTGTACATGCTTAATTAAAGACGTGCTCGGTGTGTCAACCATCTCATCTGCTTTCACGCTACCCGTAGTTACATCATCATTATATTGCTTAGGGACAGAATTCATTTGTTTATTTGCAAGTTCAAGGTCATATTGCGCTTTCATCACACGAGAAATTGGCTGAACTGTACCAAACTTTGGTGGAGGCTACATCACTTAGTAACATTTTATATCAATCCTCACGCTACAAGTAACTGATAGGGCTACTGTTGGGTGGTCTTCACTTAAGGATTTCCGTAGTCAAATCCGATCCATTACATTTTGCCCATAGTCGACTAATTGTCAAATGTCTTTTTTTTCTTAGAGCACATCTAATGGAAATTCCTATAAATAAACAAATCTCATTTGCAGTTTTTTCCACCTCAATAAAAAAAGGCGAAAACATTATGAGCCAATAAGTTCGTTAATTTTGACAGTCCTACCGTATAGAGCAGTTTATTGGGTCCATACCCAATCTGAGTGAATGTCCACAAAGTAGGATTCAATGTTAATAAATGGAATGTTTTTGTAGTTAAAGCAAAGAAAACCTGTTTACAATTTTCTAAATATGTTTTTTACCATTATTAGAGCCATCTAGATATGAAAAAAGATGATAGCCTAACTTACAGCCACCTCTACACTCATGTTATAGTAATACATATAAGTCACATTGGTGATTCAAAGCTGAGTGTTAGCTGTAGTATGGTTACAAAAGTAGCCTGTTGTTAATATGATTATGATAATAATAATAATTATTATTATTATTATTAATAATAATATAATAATGATAATAATAATAATAATAATAGTAATAGTAATAGTAATAATAATAATAATTATTATTATTATTATTATTGTTATTATTATTATTAATATTATTGAGCCTGTTGTTAGATAAATGACTATGAAAAATATAAAAGTTTGTCGTTGGTGATGAAGTGATACTGCAATTGAGCGAGCGAGTGATATTTAAACTACAATGGAGCAAGGGATGACTGAACTTCAGCTACTTTGGATAACACTACTGCAGTTGATTTTATTAATGCCAAGTAAGTATAAAACATTTTTATGTTCTGCACTAAAAACACATAATTTTCAGTTCTTTTTGGACACAAATTAGGCTGATTTTGTATCAAAAGAGGGTATTTATAACAAAAACATCCTGTAATTGTCAGGATGTATGCTTAGCTGCAGCCTTGGGCTGCCCCATTTACTCAAAATGGTACAATCTTGGTCACAGGAAATTTTCATATGATTTGACTCAGGGGTCGATAGTTGCGTCAGATACCTTCAAATCGAATCTTTGAATATTCCAAGACAACCCCTCCCCTGCGTGTACATGGATAAACATTAACGCTAAAACAGAATGGGCTGCATTGTCCACAGAGATGGGGTGGCAGCAGCAACAAGTAGTTGTAGCTACCAGTGAACAACAAACTTGATAAAAAGAAAACTACAGTATAGATCACTGTGCTTGCCACATAATCATATATGTAGCATATAACATATTGAGAACCACAAATGGAAACTGTATAACTCTGAGTTCTGATGTACTGGACCCCAAATCATGTTTACCACCCTAAGCCTGTATTGGATGCATGTTGAATGCAAATGTTGGCAGGACCCCATTTATACATCAATTGTAGTGGTATTGCTGAATGATATCAACAAATATGACTTACATGTTCCTTGTTCCACAATGAGGTGTCATTTTTGATGAATGTAAACATCCTCATACCATTATGTTCAAACATGACTGTCGCCTTCCCAGTCAGTCTGTTGGTGATCTGTGTACTGTATATCAAGTCATATGAACACAAGGCATCAGTAATGTTACATCAATGAGATGTTACCTTACATTACATTACCTTAGGTTGGGTGGCCATGGATGGCCAAGGTGCTTTGCAGATGATACAGTAAATGTTTTGCAGTAAACTGTCATTTTCATAGTTCAAAAATTCAGCTGACATTGAGCTTCTACAAGTAAAACCCGCACCCTAAGTATCTGTGCAGATAAATATACTCCTTCCCGTATTTAACTTGTATCTATTTGTAAAGCTATTAAGGAGGACAGAAAGAGCTGTGCGCCGACAAAGCTGGAGTATTTGTTTCATTAGTGCAGACTGCAATCGCTTAAGAGAACATTGCTCAATAGAAGAAGATGCAGATCTTTTTATGGAGACATCTATTGCCAGGAAACGCAAATTGACCAAATATAGCAACACCAGATCAGATCATTGACAGAAAGCCCTGCCCAGTAATACTGTCTTCAAAGTATTCAACCCAGTTTGGCCGCATGTGGACATAAGTTGTAGATTGCAGCACTGTGCACACATTTGGGGTGAACTGTACAGCAATAGGTAGGAAAAAAGAGGCACAGTAAAGATTTTTCGTGTGTAAGTGCCCAACATTCACGTTTCAGTGTCAGTTGCACTTAAAGTGAATGACAGCATAAGGGCAAAAGGGTTAGGCCTGTCTTCGGTAAATTGCTCTCTTCCAAGTACTAGGGGTCCTACTCCCCCCGGTGAGTGTGTACGCATGTGTCTGCACGAACCACACACAGTAATAGCCCTCGGGGTTAATTGACCACAAGCAGAGCACTTGTTCCTCTAAACAGACATTGAGAGTTTGGGTCCCCCCTCCGCACCCTCCACTTTGACCTACGTACGATGTCATTACCAGCTCTCTCTGTCACTCTCTTCCCCCCATGTGGCTTTTTTAAACAGAGATACACACAAGGACAGCATTTTCGGACAACCTCCAATGCCCTCCAATTAACTCGAAGCTATTTATCCTGGTGGAAATATAGACTCGGTTGTCTTTGAAATATTTGAACCAAGTTTCTATTAATCAACCAGGGTGACCCCAGTCATGACCACTAAAATGTTTTTAAAACTCTTTCTTCTTTTTTGTTAAATACTTTCTTCTTTTTTCCTTCAGATTTCTTTCACTTTTTGATTCTGTTAAAGTCTCCTGAAACTTTGCCAACTTTGCCATCAAATCACAGGGCACAGGTAGACAAACAACCATTTGTACTCACATTCTACCTACAATTCACCGATTATCCTGACATGCATCTTTTTCGAACGTGAGAGGATGCCTGATGACCTGGGTGCAAATCGCCACACGGAAATGCCCAGTTATAGAACCCAGACCTTGTAAAAATATGGTGTCTTTTTAAAAGTGCTTCATGCATGCTGTACATTTTGCAAATACGAAATGCTGGAAATTTGCAGGGTTGCCAATCAATGGGGCTCCAATGTATATGGCAACATAGAAAGAAGTATCTCTTGTTTTATTTTGTAGTGTAGAAAATGTGTTTTAAAAGTTGTTAACATAAAGTTAAATGTTATACTTCACTATATCCATCCTTTCATCTTCTATGCCGCTTATCCTCATTAGGGTCGCGGGTATGCTGGAGTCTGTCCCAGCTGACTGTGGGCGGGAGGCGGGGTATACCCTGGACTGGTCGCCAGTCAATCGCAGGGCAGACAAACAAACATTCACATTCATACTCTGATGGACAATCTAGAGTCGCCAATTAACTTAACATGCATGTTTTTGGAATGTGGGAGGAGAACCCGGAAAAAAAACCCACACACACGTGAAGAACATGCAAACTCCATACAGAGGTTCCCAAAGGAGATTTGGAACCTGAAGCTCCTGACTGTGAGGCCAACATGCTACCCACTCATCCACCGTGTGGCCACTTCATAAAATGGCATACAAAACATGTCATATGTGCATTTGTTTTTCTTAATGGACCTCCCACTGTTGGGCTCAGTTAGCAACAGTGGCTAATCATGGCAAACGAGAGCTAGCAGAGAGGCTAGATTGGCATGAGTAGGCATAAACTGGTGCATTAGCAAGTGTTGGGCAATTACTTTAATGATGTAAATTGGATTGAGATTTCCCTCTACACAGGAAGTGAAGGGGAGAAATGTAACAATGATTATGATTAGGCAGCTAATTATAGTATCAGCTCAGCACTGCACATATGCTTAGGCAGTCTGTTTAGATGTCAGGGATGTGCTGATTGCAGCGGTTTGCACTGCACTTGTGTGTGTGTTTGTGTAAAAAATAAAGGGAGAGAAGGATCTTCCAAAAACTGCTCAACGCCATCTACCTGTTGTGATGTAAGGTTTGTAATACCTGTAACTTTGAGTCTGCAGCTTTAAATGGAAGTGCCTGATGAGCGAGTGAGAAGGGCATTTGCTGTGTCAGCTCAGGTTGATGCTGGCGTATTGAATGACCGGGCGTGAGTTGTGGCCGACTGTAGCAAGATGAATGTGCTCACTTTGTGTTAAAAATTTCATGTTTTTACCCAAAAATTATAAGAACACCACCATTGGCTGGCATATGTTACCAATTGTGGCCGCACGGTGGATGAGTGGTTAGCACATTGGCCACACAGTCAGGAGATCTGGAAGACCAGGGTTCGAATCTCCGTTGGGCATCTCTGTGTGGAGTTTGCATGTTCTCCCCGTGCGTGCGTGGGTTTTCTCCGGGTACTCCGGTTTCCTCCCACATTCCAAAAACATGCATGTTAGCTTAATTGGTGACTCTAAATTGTCCATAGGTATGAATGAGAGTGTGAATGGTTGTTTGTCTATATGTGCCCTGTGATTGACTGGCGACCAGTCCTGGGTGTGCCCCGCCTCTCGCCCAAAGTCTGCTGGGATAGGCTCCAGCATCCCCGTGACTCTAATGAGGATAAGCGGTATAGAAAATGAATGTTACCAATAGTGGTTAAAAGAAAAGATTATGGACAGATAAAAGATTATGGACGTGTTTTAGGCGCATTTTGTAATTTTGTGCCCCGCGCAGGCTGGCCTAAGTATGCCTCCGTCCCTCCGTCCCCTCGGTCATGCGAGCAGACCTCCACGGGCTGATGATGCAAAAGTGGCATGGGAGAAGATTACAAGTATCGTAAATCAGGTATGCCCTGACGTACTGAGAACCGTTGCGCAGGGGAAAAAAAAAACGGGTCAATGATGTCAGAAGAAGGCAAAACAAAAACTATCAGAGCTTAAATCAGAGCACCGGTAAGGTAAGCAATTTTTCCCCACTAATAAAGACACTTGTATTTACCAACCTATTTTTGTAATACAAATATGTAATATAATATATATATGTAATATGAATAAATAAAACTATGCATAATGGGGATGAAATCCAAAGCAAGAGTGCATAAAAGAATTATGATTCTTTTTACAATTCTCGGTTAGACAATCAAAGACGTCAATACGTTTGATTAACCGTTTCTTTACAATTAACCACATCCATATCAGATCCACTGGCCACCGATGAGGAGGAGGAGTAGGAGGAGGAGGGGTGGCGATTCGGGGACTGATGAGGTAGTGGCCAGAAGGAGACGATGCGACAGAGGCAGACGGGACAGTCAATATAGATCAAAATGTGCTGATTCAAATACTTACTTTAAACAGTGGTTTTTGTGATTATTAATTGCATTCAAATGTGCCTGACATTGTGTAAACCGGCCAGTGGGGTTTTGGTGGCGGGTGAGCCGATCAGCCATATTACCGCTAGACCTGCTGCGCGTCGCCTTGCGCGTGGTGGACCAGGTTGGTGCCGGCGAGCTTTCAGCGCACCTCCGGCGAAGCCTTTTGGCATTAAATTGTCACTACGCCAGGCTGGTTCAGTCGGCACCTCCCCCTGCTGCATCGCCACACCCATCGCGGCGGGGCTCAGTATACCAAATTACCAAATTGGCTGCGAACTGTGTTACGCCGGACGAAGCTACCAGTGCACAGCCGGTGGCAAGCTGCACTTTTGGCCCGAATAAAATAACTGATGCTCATGGCATTCTATCATCTAAATACACTAGTGCTGTGCTTCTCAATTGTTTTCTGTACTGCCCCCCCGCTGGGGGACAGAAATGTTCTTGCGTCCCACCGATTTGAAATACAAAAAAAAGAAAGAAACTAATATCTATTTATTTATCGCTACTGTACAGACTGAACTTGAAACTGAAACAAAATGGAGAGCAGTGACGCAGACAAGCGTATTCAAGAAACAAATTGCATGCCGAGTACGACAAATTCATAAAAAACGGCAGGTCTGCTTTATTACTGTTAGGCATGTTTCCAAACCCCCCCAGCCACTTTCTGTGCATGTGTTGTTTTCGTTTTGTTGCACCTTGGACAAGTATGTTGCTCTCTCTGCAACTCTCAAATGCTCTCAACCTGACTGAAATCCTCTCACTAGGGATACTCGTCTAAAACGATAATGCGACTCTGTCGAGTACAAGCATGAAATGCTTTATCCGTAATCGTGATGAGGGAAAATTGTCATTGGTTAATTACTTTTGTAGTTTATCTGCACGGGCTGTGATAGGCCAGTCACACACAGCGTCCGACCCACCCAAGAAAGAATCGCTAGGAGCTATTCCCCTCACTCTTTCACACACGGACGCAATACAGACATTGGCTCTCTGCTTGCTTGGCTTGACTCCAGCTCACCTTGTCTATTTGCTCTGTTTCAGTTAGTATGATATTTAATGTTGGTTGGTAAACTTGTTTGTTCCATAACGTAAGCGGTGCGTTTGACAGGGCAGATCTGTAAACGGCTTGTGTTCCTCCAGGACTGCCTGTGTTTCTGTTTTTCGTCTGCTCGCTTCTAATTGGGCTGGTGATATAAAGTCAATTGGAAAACTCATAGTAGTGAACACGGTGCTTTTGAGAAATACAAAGGGAACAAGGTTGACTGATTGTTTTCCTGTTTGCTGTCACCGGAAGTTTGCATGAATCAACAGCTTCACGCGTCGTTAAAAAATGATCAAACCAGACATTTTTACAGATCACAAACACAAACACACAATTTGAGAGCCCGTCCACACTTAGGCGGATATCTCATAAAACATCCACACGTGTCCGCAGATATATGGCTCTGAAAACGAAGGTTTTCAAAACCTCCGACGTAATACGTTTGCGTATGGACGTAAATAACCGGGGGTTTGCGTTTCCAAACGTTACTTCCTGCGGAACGGATGCGGTCTCGTCACAAACCCGACCCGTGTTTACATGAGAAACAACATGGATGCCCTCAGAACTGACGATGTTTTCTTGCGCCTAGTTGACTTTTTATTTTAAATCAACGTTTAGAAGTATTCCTACGTCCTTGTCAGTCCACAACAGCGAGCTGTTTTCGGAAGTGACGAGACGACAGAGGATGACTCTGATTGGATAAAATTGTTTAGTAACTGTTTCCGCCTACAAGTTTGGCGCCTACACGTTTCCCAATGCATTTATCCGGTTACGTGTGGATGCGTTTTTCTTTAATTACAAGGTCGTGTGGACACTATTTTTTTCATAAACGGGGAGGGAGAAATATGAGTTTTTAGAAATACCCTGTTTCGTGTGGACAGGGCCTAAGCTCAATGTTGAGGCTTTTTTGTAAATAGTTTTCAAATAAACAATAAATATAGCAACTTCCGAATAACCCATCTCAATTTCATACTTAAAATAATGTACCAATTTAAGCCGCACTTATTTCAGGTTAAAACACATTTACTTTGGGATTCTGCCCCGCACACTTTGAGTACAGATACAGATCATTTAGATGGGTGAACAGATAAAGATCTTGATATAGACGGTGGTGTACTGCAGTGGCGATTGCTCTAAGACTGCAAGGGAAGCCCTAAAATGTCCAAAAGAAATGGTGAAATATGTACCGCTGTGTGTACATTTCAATGATTGATTATGTGTTAGAATACCTTCATTTTTTGTTCAGAATCAGCGACTTATTACAAGTAACTATTCAGTCCCACAAAAAAAGTGCCGCTGAGCTTCCCCTCCTTGAATGACCAGAAGTGGTCTACTCGCTCATCTGTAGCTCTCACAAACACTAAATCTCACACACATTACTGAAATATTCTCACAAACACTAGTGTAATGCTCCCACACACACTAGCGAAATTCTCTTGTAAACATTTCCTAGATGCTCTCCCATTACTGAAATGCTCTCACACACATTACCGATATGCTCTTACGCGAGACGCTCATCACTGAAACACTCAAACACTAGTGCAATGATCTCATGCACGGTAGAGTGAAATGGATGTGTTGGTATGATCATTTCACGAGCGTATGGGAGAGGTTGTCTATTTCACCAGCGGCCCACTAAACGCAGTCACAGAGAGGGCACCAACAATTTGCAGTCATTATTGGCTATACATTCAATGATAACTAATAATAGCAGCCATATTCCAATCCATTATCCGGCCGGTTCCAGTTCCACCAGAAGGACCCCGCGGCGTTCCCAGGCCAGCTGTGAGACATATTGTAATCCCTCCAGCGTGTCCTAGGTCTGCCCCGGGGGCCTTCTCTCCGCTGGACATGCCCGGAATGCCCAAGCCACTAGCTCCTCTTGATGTGATGAAGCAGCGGTTCTACTCTGAGCTCCTCCCGGATGACCAACCTCCTCACCTTGTCTGTTAGGGGAACTCCATATCCGCCTACATAAAGTCTCTTTATGATAGGAATTTGCTGTCTGGATTACAGCTTTGTTAATCATCTAGACATTACCTATTAAAGAAAACCCTTTGCAGAATATGATACTTCAATATGTATTTTGATTCTAGTGAAATGGTTCAAAATTGCAGACTCTGCCCTCCCCTCTTGTATGGGTTCTGCCCAGGCAAAGTTGTTTCTCGCCGCTTGGCTGTTCAAATTTCGTGGCTTCACTCTATCACGACTTTTCAAAATAAACTACATAATAAATTATGACTGTTTTGTGGTCGAACATGGCCTATTGTTAGTAGTCTTGTCACTGTCAAGCATGAAAATGGCTAAACTAAAACACAAACAAGGCATTCAGAAGATACATTTAAAATACGTGGTATGCATTATTTTACTGGTGACTCAGCATCAGCAATGTCAGCAACTGTAACAACAGGTGTGTTGCAGAGTTTGAGCTGCTGTTTAGAGTGTTGGCTATAAAAGGCAGATGTCCGTAGAAGAAGAGAAGTAGAAGGTGTTAAAATGTTAGTTTTATAGCCGCCATTACATTTTATTGATGAAACAGTAGCCAAAGCAGGAAGTATGCTGTCCAGACAAAAACAAAAAAAACAATAAGGAACTCTCCCAAGCCAAGGTGCGAGTCTACTGTATGTTGTCTTATTTATAACGTTGGGTAAATACAGGTGCATAGGTTAGAATAGGTGTGGTATTTAATGTGAGTGCTCTAAAAATGTTTATAAACTTTAGAAAGTTGTAAACAAGTTTTCTATTCTAAAAATGTTTCATTTATAAAGAAATAATCCTACTTTGATGTAATTCTCTTGTCACGACCGGGTCTGGAATCAATTACTCGCTATAAGCAAGAGATTACACATTATGTTGGGTTTGTTGAAGACTCAGAATTGCCAGCAGGTGCGAACGCATGTGTAACATTTATGGCACATACGAGCCACACAACAATGGGATTGCTGGCAGCAAAAATCCAGTAGACGTAAAAGTGGTTTCAATCAAAAATGACAACACCATTTCCTGTTCAAGCGCAGTGCCGCAAGAATTCTATCTTCTTTCCTCTTGCTTTGTCACATTTTGGGGAGTTGGGGCAAAATGATGTATGATGGCTCTTTTGCTGTGCATGTTTGTATTTTTGTCTCCAAGTGCCAACAGGCCCGCAGCTGATAAATGCATACTGTAGATGCATTCAGCCTTCTGGTCTTCCCACAACTTTATCTAACGGTAAAGGTAGACAGCTGCATTTAAAACAAACCCACAAATACACCACAAACAGAGAACTCTCAGGCAACACAAAAGATACAAATAGTTCAGTGATAGTTTTTTTGTTTGTTTTGCCATAGTGCAAAAGCATGTTCACAAATATCAAAGTATGTATTGTACATCTTTGACATCAATAGCTCTACAATATTACTGTGGCATCCAAGCCGGATGTTCCATGGTTACTGAATATTGTTTATTAATGTCATAAAAGCCACTTTATGTACAGTATTTATGCGAGTGCTATTTAAAGGTAGCTGCTGATGCAGATTACAAGGATAAGAGTACGTGACCTTGATGTTCCAGAGCGGGATTCAGTAATATAACAAGAGAGCAAAGAGCTTCTCCATGTACCCCACCAAGTGTGCCAAATTTGGGGTTAGCCCACCACCCTTTGACCCATCTGCAAAAGGCTCACTCCGCAATATAACTGGAGTGTTTGTCTTGCACATAAGTCAGATTCTGCCGCATGCAGCTCTTCATATCCAACTGGCCGTCCAGTCCAGTCGTTTGATGCTTTATGTATACTGTATGAAATATGTACTATACAATAATAGTTATTATATATACACCAGTGGTCTTCTTTTTCCACCGAGGGCCACATACTAAAAACTGATACAAGGATACAAGGTCCACTTTGACATTTTGTAAAACAACACTAGATACTATGATACTAGGTTACTATATGGAGAGATATATATTTTAAGAAAAATATGCATTTCAGCTTTGTGGTATGAGAATGTGTATTATTTGTATGAATGTCTTAGCTCTCTATTCCCCCATTTCTGCTACTTAAAAAAAATCCAAATACTGTATATCAATTTTCTTCTTAAACAATAAGTTATTATTTTATTCCTATAATACTATAACATTTTTCCCAACCTAATTTTTAAAAAGTGACAACTTTATTTTGTTTTATTTGTTTCGCATAATATTATGACTTACAACAATAACCATTTTTTTCAAAAATATTTTACCTCTCTGTTGATAAATCTTTTTAGTAATATTTCCTCATAATAATAAGAGTTTATTTCTGCTAATTTTTTCTTTTTCTTTTAATATATTGACTTTATTATTGTCATATTACAGGTGTTTTTTTCAATAGCCGTGTGTTTCAGTTCTGCTGTTGTTGCTTTTTGTTTTATTCTCATTCATTCTTAATATTTAGACTGTATTCTCATATCATAACAGGGGTATTTTTATACATCACTGCATATGCGTAGAAGGTTATTTTTAAAGATAATGCTCAGTTTTGGTGGATGAATTACTGTATCATACTTACTCTGCTTGTAGTTTGCAGTGGTGTACAATTACACAGCATTACACTAAGAACTGTTCTAGGGGGGCCATAATCATCTTCGTCCAGTTTGCCCTCCAAAGCATAAACGTGACGATAGTGCATTAAAAAATGGTAGACAGGTTGGAGGACAGTAGGAGACCAAGGCACAAAGCTGCATCGTAGCTGAAACTGCCCTCCAGGCCACCACTGCCTGACCTCGTAGTGGGAATGAGTTTAATGTATTAAAATTGGAGGACAGGCAGGGCGGAGGACTGAGGGGGGAATCGGGGCACCTGACTGCACTCCCACACCCACACAGTGACCCAGGATTTTCTGAAGCAGAGGGCACCCACCTCACTAGCACGCCGCTCTGATGTCCAATAGAACATTCACAGTGACATTGCCTCCCCACAGGGAGGCACTCAGTCTCACACCAATCCCAATCCCTCAAGGGGAGGGGCAAAAGTGAAACCCAGTAACAGAAAAGGAGTGCAACCGCTCCACCACCACAACAGGCCGGTCAAAACACGACTTGAGCCATTGCCTAGTCCAGTGACACCCATATTGTTGCTGTATTATTATTTAGCAAACGTAGTTGTGTGTACATTAGAAGACTTTTCTTTTTGTGCTCTTTTAGCAAATATAGGACATCCAGGTTGAAATGATTTATATTACCTTCTTTCTGTCTATCCAGTTGCCCTGTGATTGACTGGTGGCCAGTCCAGTTCGTTCCCATGCTCTCCCCCAAAGGATTTTTCTTTCTAATCTGTGAGGACGTTAGTTTGTGTGTATTGTTGTACCTTTGTGTTAATGCAATTGGAGATATATGTGGGTTGTTTTTTGAAAGTAGTTTGTGGGCACTTGTACCTAGTTTACCTGTGGCCATTGTAGGACACTAGTCTGATGTTATTTGGCTTTTTTGTCCACGTGGCCCACTGTGGACTGCAAATGTGAGCCTGTTTTCTTGCAATTTTTCATTTCATTTATATCTTCTGGGTGTTTTTATCATTAGTATTATTATTATTATTATCATCCTTATTCGGATTTGCACGTTGGCCGTCAGGAGATCAGTCCGAATCTCCATTGGGCATCTCTTTGTGGAGTTTGCATGTTCTCCACGTATGTGTGTGGGTTTTCCCCGGCTACTCCGGTTTCCTCCCGCATTCCAAAAACATGCATGTTAGGTTAATTGGCGACTCTAAATTGTTCATTAAAGTGTGAATGTGAGTGTAAATGTTTGTTTGTCTGCCCTGCGATTGACTGGCGAGCAGTCCAGGGTGTAACCCGCTTCCCGCCCAAAGTCAGCTGGGATAGGCTCCAGCATACCCGTGACCCTAATGAGGATAAGCGACATAGAAAATGAATTGATGGATGGATTCTTCAGTCGGTAAAGGACTTCTAAAGACATAGTTTGATTGTCTTTTGTCTCTTAAGTTTATCTTCCCACACCAAATGATCATTTACATTCACAAGGTCTCCTGGATATTTTATTGTTAGTCAGTTTCTTCTCTGCAAGGTTAAAAGGGTCGTCCACAGTTAATAGCCCTTTATCTAAATGTGCCAGCTTGGGATCCACTTTCAAACTGTAGTTCCACAGAGATTTCTGAAAGTAGTTTAAATGAGTTTATTTTGGGTAACATCCATTTAGCAAATGATGTGAGTCAGTTGGTGGCGGGGTCATGTCACAGGGTTATGAGAAGGTCATATCCCCAAGTAGATGTCCAAGCACAAAGTAGGAACTTTGACAGTCTAAGAAGAAGTCTGACATCCAGTGACCACCAGTGTTGACCTGGTCAAGCGATGGAATGGCGCCAGTCTGGTTGATATCACAGTTTATCAACGTGTGGTAGGTGCACAAATGTGGTTCCTTAGCAGCGTAATATTTCTAGTAGTGGTATAAAATAGTATTTTGGTCGTGCTAACACTAATGTTGGCTAAAATATTTCACCACAATGTCCATTGTGTCATTTGGCTCTATATCATAGCTAGTCAAGCCCATTACTAACAGTGGTCTGATGTAGTTCAGTCATTTCAGTAACTGATGGTCATATGTGTGGCAATCATCTTTTGTGTGTTTTTCTTTAGGATGGTGATGAGTCATTTTGGCCAAATGGATGTTGAGATCCGGTTGGTGAGTCCTGAAGGTGTCTCTCCCCCAACATGTTTCAAAAACAAACCAAAGACTTTTCTCATTCATTATTGGCAGAACACTGAGCACTTTACTCAGATTTTCATGTTTAAAATGTTACAGTCAGGAGATTTGTTAGACCTAGGTTGGAATTTCCGTTGGGCATCTCTGTGTGGAGTTTGCAAGTTCTTCCCGTGCGTGCGTGGGTTTTCTCTGGGTTCTCCGATTTCCTCCCACATTCCAAAAACATGCATGTTTGCTTAATTGGCGAGCCTAAATTGTCCATAGTTATGAATGTGAGTGTGAATTATTGCGAGTGACTGGCGACCAGTCCAGGGTGTACCCCGCCTACCGCCCAAAGTCAGCTGGGATAGGTTCTAGCATACCTTCCACCCTAATGAGGATAAGCGGCATAGAAAATTGATGGATAAAATATATATACTAAATATGCTATATACTAAATATATATAGTATAAAATAATAATTTCCATTGAATGATTATTGATATACACAAGTAATGGTCAAGTTAAAGACGTGCAGTCACATTTGTGATCTGATTCAGATTCAGAGGGGTGAGTCCAATCTGAAAATATTCACTTTCATCCATGTATTTTTCATCTGCTACCATAGATACATACATATTTGCAGTTTGCCACTTCAGGAGCAAAAAATTGGAATTGTGTGACATGAAGCATATCATATATTGGCATTTCAGTCAAGCCTGCACAGTAGCAGAGTAGTTAGCACTGCTACCTTACTGCAGGTTTAGGATTTAGAGCTCGGCTGCAACATGAATGTCAGGTTAAAAGAGGACTTTCTCAGCTTTTCGTTACATTCTGGTCTAAATAAGTGAATAGGTTTGGAAGTTGAGAGTAAGACTTGGTCAAAACAAAATAACAGGGTGATAATAGTGTGGTTTAATTTTTACCATTGACAGCTGCAGCGTGTTTTTACCATCAATTGTTTTGGTGAAAATCCAGTCTTGTACAAGTAATTGTATGTAAATAGTAACAATGTCTTCAAAGCCACTGTGGAAAGCTCTGAATAGAACAACAAACTTCTGTTTGCTAGGTAAAGGGTGGCCAAGTTTGGACAATTCTAAGGGCCTGTGACTGACTGCTCCTGTAAATAGGTATATAACTCTGCTATATTGTTGTGATTATAAATATTATTAATATAGTCTGGAGACAATTACAAAGATTATCAAAGATCTTGTATTTGGTAGTAACAGTTAAATATCCACAGTAACCAAAAGTAAACTTCCATATTGACTGACCACCCCCTTATATGTACATGAAATGGTTTGGTCCACTAGTAAAGCATTTTTGCTTGTCAGTTGGTAGTTGCAGCAGAGAAGAATGAAATGATGTCGCCAGTGCCAAGTAAAATAATGTCTGGGAGGGAAAAAAGGAACAAGAAAAAGGTGAGCGAAGAAAGGCAAATAAAATGGTGTGAGTGTGTGAGCCAGTCTTTGTGTTGGTGAAGTTTACAATGTATGTACTTTTTTTTTATCTAATCAGGCCCAGTGGTTGGGCCCCCCTGCTCAATGCCAGCTGGTCCAAGAGTCTCTGCAGCACCAAGCCCATGTGTTGAATGTGTTCAGCAGGATTTGTAGAAAAAATCAAGATGTCATTGTTGTAGACAAAGCAAAACCAGTTGATCATGTCACTTAACACGTTGTTAATTAAGTTCTGAAAGATGAAGGGCACATTAGATAATCCAAAATTCTTCACAAGGTACTCAAAATGACCCGAAGGCGGATTAAACACTGTTTTCTACTTTCCTAATGCACACAAGGTGATACCTATTGCATAGGTCCAGATAGGTGAAAATGGCATCATTGTTACTATCCAATGTTCTGTCTTTGTTGTTTCTACAAATAATAAATAAGCAGTAATTTTCTGAAAAGTATGTTTAAAAGTAACTGAACTTGATTAACATGCATTTAATTTGTTGGTATGGATGTTAGAGATAATGGCAGAACATACAAGGTCAAAAGGTTATTGATCATATAGTTGGACGAGTCACTCTTTATCATATTTTAGACAAGTGCATGTGTGGTACACTTCAAGTGGACATTATACTTCTGAATACTTGACCCCAACCTAAGGGGATACCGTGGCCCTGCTGTACTTCATGGGAGAATATTTCTGGCAAGGTTTTGGTTCCCTTAGTGGAAATGCTAAATTGATTCATAACTTCTACAATGAAACATTTATACCGGAAAGTTAGCGGTCACTTTCAGCATAGCAATACCCACAGGAGTGGACACAGAGGAAGACACAGAGGTGAATGAACCGCTGGCTGGCTTAAACTGCTGACCAAAAAGCAAAACTGGGTGTAGGAAATTTTGAATACAAAGTGTGAATATATGGTGTTATCAGACTGTCTCGAGGAATGTTATGAGTAATGCTGCCCCCTCCTTTTTTCTTTTTTTTTGCACCCCATCACCTTGCGTAAGAAGAACAGGGTAATGACTGCGTTGTTGTTTGTCACATCAACCAAATCATGTGCATCACACACAAATAATCTTCAAAAATGTAACAAGCCCAAAACAAACCATTGCATGTGGTGTTGTTTTTAGCAGACATTTTATTTTTACTCTTAGTCTTTGGCGACAAAACCGCTTCTTCGTTCTTTGTCACATTTTAGTCATATTTATGTGTATATGTGCATTTCATAGTTCTAGTCCAGATTTTGGGAAATGTGGGTACCGTAATTTCAGGTGTATAAGCCGCTATTTTTTTCTTAAATTTTACACCCTATGACTTATACAGCGGTGCGGCTAAGTTATGACCTTTTGTGACTTTTTTGCCACCAGAGGGAGCTCATGAACTCCCTTGTAGTTCAGTGTCCTTCAGCAGGCAGCCATTGGCCAATGAACTTCTCTCCTTGGAGTAATACATTGTGGTTGAAGTTAAGATAGCTTTGGTTTGTTATTTTGAACATATGTCGGTACTTTTCTTTTATTTTTACCAGCTACCTTTTGAGTGTTAAGATGATGTGTGTTGAGTTTGGCTTTGTTTGTAAGTTGACACCGTGAGTCAGACTGCAGACTGTTATACTTTATTGCGTAATGACTTCTTGTGATTCCCAATGGGTTGACAAGCTTCTTGTGAGTTTTCTCATAGCTTATGATTGTATTCTGTCAAATAAAGATCTACCTGGTACTCATTGACTCGTGCGCACCATGATATGTCATTTTACAACATGGACATGTGTGTCTTTTGATCCGGTGCGGTTGATATATGAACAACTCTGTTTTTCTCTCTAAATTTAGTTAGTGTGTTTTATACACTGGAAATCACATTGTTTTATGTCTCACAAAACATAATTAATGCAGGATAGGCAGAAGTGTCAGTGAAGTGAATTTGTAGACTTGTCCATGGGCGGGGCAGAAACGGGCTGGGGAAATTTTCAGCTCCAGTGAAACAAAATGTATGTACATGCAAATACATTTTGGAAACATGGGCCATTATATTATTTTAAAAACAATATACAGTTACAAATCCTATAGTTTTTGCATGAGGCGGAAGATCTGGAACATTTGGGTTTGAATTTCTGCTTGGCACCTCTGTGTGGAGTTTGTATGTTCTCCTCCGGGTACTCCAGGTTCTCCAGACATTCCAAAAACATGCATGTTAGGTTAATTGGCGACTCAAAATTGTCCATAGGTATGAATGTGAGTGTGAATGTTTGTTGCCCTGTGATTGACTGAGGGCGTCCCCCGCATCCAGTATACCCCTAGTATACGACCCTAATGAGGATAAGCTGCATAGAAAATGAATGGATGAATGTTGATTGTTGGCAACCCTATGTATACAAATGTACACGCAACTGTTTTTTAAACCAGGGAAAACAGTGTCACGAAAATCCCCAGGTATACTATTGTGGAAGTTATATTTTTTAAAATGGGTTTGGTCACAAAATCCATAATGTCCTGTTAAAATAATAGTGAGCTAAAGCTGAAGACATTACATATGTAGTAGAAATTAAAACAACAATTTTAGAGGATTGGATTTAGAGGAAAAAAAATAAGTAAATGTATTTTATGGGTAAAATGAGCCCTTTTTAACAGGTTAAGGTATTTATATTCAGCAAAACATTAGATTTTGTTTTTTAATTGGTACTGTAGTGCTGAGCTGAGCAACGATTCCCCATTTACATGCAAATGTGTAAGATCTCAACTTCAAGAATGTTTGCTAGTGAATGAAAGGCCAAAACCCACTTAAAAAAAAACCTTCTAAACTTGTGAAGTAATGACTTCTCATTATGAGATTTCGGTTAGTTCCTGTTTATTTTTCCTGTTATGTTAAACTTCACAAATTACAAACCACAACAAACCAGTGATGCATTCATGTATAGTATTGAGTGTGAGAAGCTCCTCGGCATAAATTGCACAGTCATAAAACGCATTGTGAAAAGGGAAAAAAACATATCGTTGTTTATCATGTTTAATTGGTCAAAATGCACAAAAGATGGAGTATGCAATTTATTGCAAACAACCCTTACTGTAATGACATATGGTCATGAGCTTTAGGTAGTGACTGAAAGGACAGGATTGCGGGTACAAGCAGCCATTAAAGGTTTTCTTCCACAGGGTGGCTGGGCTCTCCTTTAGAGATAGGGTGAGAAGCACTGTCATCTCGGAGAGACTCGGAGTAGAACCGCTGCTCCTCTACAAATAAGAGGAGGTGAGGTGGCTTGGGCATCGGGTTGGGATGCCTCCCGGACGGAGGTGGGGGCATGTCAGACCTGTAGGAGGCCTCGGGGAAGACCCAGAACACATCGGAGAGACTATGTCTCTCAACTGACCAGGGAACCCCTCGGGATACGCCAGGAGGAGCTGGATGAAGTAGCTGGGGAGAGGGAGTCTGGGCTTCCCTGCTTAGGCTGCTGCCCCCGCTACCCGACCTTGGATAAGCGGAAGAAAATGGACGGACAACCATTACTTTGAATTAAAAAATCAGCTGATCCAATCAGCTTAAAAAACCTTACCCCCATTAAAATGGAAATAAAATGTTTAAAAAAAACCTCACTAATGAGTAGCTGTAGATAGTAGGTGGTAAAGATGGCTTCCCAAAGAGCATCCACTGACTGGAACCGATGTCCATTTTTGTAAACATCCCTTGCCATCCATCCCCAAATGTTCTCAATTGGATTTAGATCAAGGAAAATTGCAGCATGGTCCAAAAGAGTAGCATTATTCCTTTGGAAGAAGTTCTCCACATAACCAGTTGTCATTCATTGTTCACCTGAAGGAAAAAGCACCCAAGATCATGATGGCGCGCACTTCACTGTGCTGTGTAGAAAACATTGGAGGTGATATCTGCTTGTCATCAGAAAATAAAACTTTCTTCCACCTGTCAGTCCCTAATGTGTGGTGCTCTAGTGCTAATTCAGGCACTTTTGTGGCGTTGAGGGAGACAAGGCTTTTAAATACGTTTATGTTCTTAAAACCCATCTGTCACAGATGCCATCTGATGGTTGTTGAACTGCACTCAGCACCAGTAACATTTGGATCAACGATCGTGCCATGTCTTGGTGGACAGCCAATCGGATCTGCCGGCTCAGGGTCAGTGACATTTTTATGAGTTTACCACTTGACTTTTTTCTTCCATAACCCTCAGGATTTTTTAAGAAGTTTAAAATTACTGTCTTACTGCGTTCCTCAGCAGCAATGGCACGGTGTGGGAAACTTTTCTTATGCAGCTCAAAAATCCGACCCACATTCAAAGAGAGAAAAAATATTTGTCTTTGCCACTAAGAGGTCGTGACAGTGCGAATGCCTGACAGAAAATGACATTTAATGCACACTTTTGGAAAGATTTTGGCTTTTAAAGGCTGCGGTCCTAACTTCAGATAGGCTGATTAACAGCCTATTTTATTTAGAAGTCGTGTACATTGGTGTGAAACCTATCAAGTGATTCCTGCAAGCCGTAAAAGTCTGTGTAACTGAACCACAGAGACTTTCTAAGTAACCTATGGCAGCTATTTTTCTTACACTTGTACACAAGCATGGTGTTTTGTGATTGAGTGGTTTTCTTTGCCCTCTTTTTTGCATGTTTGTCACACTAAAATGTTTCAGTTCAGTAATGAAATGTAAGTTTAGTCAATGACAACAAAAGCGAACACAAAATGCCATTTTAAATGCATCCTTTATTATTAAGGGATAAAATAATTGAAAAACATGACACTGTGAAAAAGCAATTGTTCCCTCTGTTAAAACAGGACTTAACAGATTAATTGAGATCTATCAGTCTGGAAAAGTTATAAAGCCATTTCTAAAGTTTTGGGGCTATTGGAAACCACAGTGGGAGCCATTATCCACAAAAGTAGTTGGCGGCCAACCAAAATTACCCCAAGAGTGCAGCGACGACTCCCAGGATGTCACGAATGACCCTACAACAACTTCCCAAAAGCTGCAGCCCTCACCTGCCTTAGTTAAGGTCAGTGTTCAAGACTGCACCATAAGAAAAACACTGGGCAAACACGGCCTGCATGGCAGAGTTGCAAATTAAAAACCACTGTTGAACAAAAACAAGACTTGTCTCAATTTTGCCAGAAAACATTGTAATGTTTCCCGAGTCTTTTGGGAAAATACTGTGTGGTATGATGAGAGACAAAAGTTAAACTTTTTGGAAGGGGTGTGACACCTTTACATCTGGCTTAAAGTGACACCACATTTTAGAAAAACAACATCATACCAATAGTAAAATATGGTGGTGGTAGTGTGGTGGTCTGGAGCTCTTTTGCTGCTTTAGGCCCTGGAAAACTTGCTGTGCTAAACGGAACCATGAATTCTGCTGTTTACCTACAACTCCAATGTTGTTTACCTCAAGCTGAAGCCAACTTTGTGGTTCTGCAACAGGACAATGATCCAAAACACACCAGCAAGTCCACCTCTGAATGGTCAAAGAAAAACAAAATGAAGACTTTAGATTTATACCAAGTTAGCACAAATGCTTGATTGTAATTGTTGCTGCTAAGGGTCGCCCAGGTTCAGGGGAGAATTACTTTTTTTTACACAGGGCCATGTAGGTTTTTTCTCCCTTAATTATAAAAACTTTTGTTAAAAACACAGTACATGTTTTTGGCATGTGGGGGGGGGGTGGCTCTCACTGTAGTTAGCTGGAGTCCCAAAGTTTTAGAAATGGCTTTCTTACTTTTTCCAGAGATCTCAATTAAACTCAGTTAGGTTATGTTCTAACAGGTGGGGAATCAGTTTTTCACACAGGGCAATGTAGGTTTGGATTTTTTCCCTCAATAATAAAAAAAAATCAAAACAGCATTTTGTCTTCAATTGTGTTTGACATTGACTAATATTTAAATTTGTTTGATGATCTGAAACGTGGGATAATCATGCAAGGGAGAGGACAAAGAAAACCACCAAAATGCCACGCTTGTGTGTGAGTGTAAGAGGAATAGGCGCCTGAAGTTAGTTGGAAGGTCTCTGCGGTTCAATTAAACAGACATGTATGACCTGGAGGAATCCCTTGATAGGTATGTTAACTCATAGACAGTGATGATAGCATTGGTAATTGATAAACATCAGCGATCTTAAATTAAAACATATATCAGCCTCCACTGAGTCACTCCAATGCAGAGGGTAAAAGCAGTAGCAAAAGCCATCTTAGGAGAGAAGAAAGCACGATTGGAAGTTTCTTTGTGCACTTTTGGATGAGGTTTTTGTCAAAGCTTGAGTCAATTGGTGCATTGGGTTCGCGGGAGCAGGTTGGGCTGGAAAAAGTGAAAGTGGATTCATTGATGCATTCAAGTGTGACTTTGGTTTAAAAATATTATGTCACTTCTCCTTTTCATCTTCAGTACATTTTCTACCTGCGCTGACGTATGTGTAGATTCATAGTCATCCAGGTTATAGTAAACCTCAAAAGGCTGAATTGAGGCAACTAGACTTTTCTTGTTGGTTAAAGATGTTTTACCTTTAATCCAAAAGGTTTCCTCAGTTCAAAATTTTGGGTGTAGAGATCCCCTATTCTTGCTTTATGTCCCTGGGGGTTGTGTCCCCTTTGGATGATCACCACAGGTTGTTGTTGTGGTGGTCGGTGTGGCCCATGAATGACCCTCTCGCATAGCAAAACAACACGTTAGTGACCATTGTTCCCCTAGAAGGTGACAATTTCAGGGTAGAGTTGCCAGGACGTGACTGTAAACGGACAATAGGTTAATGTAAGACTCCTCCTCTGTTCAGACAAAACCTTTCAAGTTTGATGTACAGGTCTTCTTTCACAACTCCTTCAATTCAGCGATCCTCACTATCCAATACAATACGAGCGTTAAAGTAAAATAGGCTGTTCATCAGCTCATCAAACGTTTAAGACCACAGACATTTGGTGGTGACTGAGCATGATGCCACATCATGTCTTTGGGAAAGGTCAGGCCTTCAATGAAGGTAAAACTAACCTTAATAATCCCTTTCATTTGTTATTTACAGTATATGCATTTAGGATTTTTTTTCTGCATGCAAACTATAAGTGTAAAACTATAAAACGTGCTTTGTGTTAACATTTTGAGAACCAACTGCTGATGACATCATAGATGGGTGATGTTTTGTGATAAAAAGAAATACATTAAGAACACAGTTGGGCTCACGCAGGGCATTACCAATGCCATATTGCCATATTGTACTCTAGTCAGAGAATAATTGTGTTATACATTTTCGACATTAACCGAAGAACACTCCTCTGTGGATGCTAACCAAGGTTGCACTGTTACTAAAAATGTTGATTGTGAATGTTCTTTCTCGCATATTTTTTATGCTATCTACTGACGTGTTATTGTATTATTATCACTGACCAACAAAATACACATGTATTTTTTTCCAGTCTATTTTAATTCATTTGTAAATTCAGAAACGGACTTTTAATATTGTTGTTTGACACGTTTCAACACATTAGGATGCATAAAAGGCATTATGGCATGTATTAAAAGTGTCTTCGTACGGAATATTCTGACGTTAAAACACAGGCAGGTTTTAATGCTTCCATGAACTGTAAATCTATCACGTATTTAAACCTCTGATGCTTTAATTAGTCCCAAGTGAATGTTGTTAGGAGCGCTGCCATGACACCCCACAGAGACTGGCGTTTAGGTTCTGAATCATGGTAACTTCGGATTTTACGTGAATCAGCGTCGGTAGTACAAAAATTGGGTTGGTGCCTATAAATGTAACTAATTCAGTACCTGTCTCTATACAGTATCATATTCCAATAGTGCATACTGTAAGTCTCCGTGCTGTCTATGCTGAGACAATGATGTATACAATGTCCCTTCACAAGTGAACCAAAAGTGCATTTGGTGCAAACTGTGCTTATGTTTTAAGAATGAAACCTTCCAGGAGATGCTGCTGCAGTCCCTTCAGCATCTCAATTTCCTCCTGGTCATTTAATTTATTTCTGCCTTATTTCTCCTCTGTCTTTGTACCTTTTTCTTGCATCAAGCTAACCTTTCCGATGACACCCGTGAGTCCAGTTCCTTTCTGCAATCTAATTAAAAGAAAGCTGCTGGGTGACTGGCTTTGAACCCCATCATTACTGTGCCAGCAGGTCAGTCCTGTTGGAAAGGAAAGAACACACACCGACTATTCACCTCATATACCCTAGCCTGCATATACACTGCTGTTCTTAATGTCCGGTTCTGACTAATTATGCCAGAATATATTTAAATCAAAAGTGGAACTTTCACCCCTGAAGTCATAGTTGATAATAAAAGGTGCACGTACAGTAGAGA
The DNA here is from genome assembly GCA_024372805.1 of Oostethus manadensis. Lineage (NCBI taxonomy): Eukaryota > Metazoa > Chordata > Actinopteri > Syngnathiformes > Syngnathidae > Oostethus > Oostethus manadensis. The sequence goes on along the minus strand of QODF01000028.1, from coordinate 1,514,415 downwards.
GCTCAGTTGCACATCTGAAGGAAAAGACTTACCAAACATATCCGGTAGCCACTCTGGTGTCACTTTTTCTAGTCTAATTTTGATTCACTACAGAGCAGGAGAACAGTTGAACAATTAATGATTATACAGTGGATGTCTTGCATTTGAAGTAGAGCCCTCACCCTCTGGTTTGTCGTTCAAAACGTCAGTAGGACATAAGCTCTTAAACCAATTTTTTCATGTACTGTACCCTAAATTAGGTTACATTTGTATTTCACACAGGGCTGTCATATAACAGTTCCACATCCATGGTTCATGCATTTATACAGTAGCTCTTTACCATGTTTTTAATTGAGACCGGCTTTAGGAATGGTCAAAGCAAAACCTAGGGGTTTGGAAGGAGAAGCCAGCACCATTTTCAGTTGGCTTCAAAGAGGTTTGGGCAAATCATCTGATACGTCCAAACTGTTTACAGTGAGGACAGAAGCCTGCGGACCTCAACTGAGGATATAATCTGGCAGTGGAAGGAATACTTTGGAGCCCTTCTCATTCCCACTGACACACCTTCCATAGCAGAAGAAGAGTAAGAGGACATAGCCATCTCCTGTATCTCTGTGGCTGAGATAGCTGAGGTAGTCAAAAATGGCAAAGCTGGTGGACAAATTTCACCCTGAATTCATTAAGGCTCTCGATGTTATTGGACTGTCTTGGTTGATTATACTCCTCAGCCTCCATGGGAACGTCTGTCCTTGATGACTTGAGAGTAGAGTAGAATCGTTAATCAAACCACAGCTACAGGAGGTGCAATGTGTATGCTGTTCTGGTCATGGAACACAGATGTCACTGGATTACAGCAACACATCTGACATAGATGTTCCAAATCATTCTAAAAGAGAAACAAATCTTAAATGATTTAAGTAATTGGTTGATGGTGGGTTATGAAGTAGCTTTAGCTAATGTTTTTTAAAAACAATGAACATGTAGCATTGACAAATACTGCCTTCCTTGCACCTTGCACCTTGCATACACAAAAATAACTAGGCTTGGCATGTCAGAAGCATGGTGCAATTTGTGGCTTCAGTGGGTTCCATTAGAAATTGATAAGATTTAAAATGGGTACAACAACATTTTAGTCATGCAGGCATACAGTTATACTTTGATTTGCATTCCCCCCATCTGTTTCTCCTGAACTCTACAGTCAAATAGGAATGCTTGTTGTTTTAAATGGCTTCCATCATTTGAATAAATATGCATTTATTTTTTTCCACATCCATTCAGGATGCACTTCCAACCAATTATCATTCAAGACTATATGGTCTGTATGCATATGAAGATCTGTCAAAGACCGAAACATTTTTTGCCAGAAAAATACCATATGATTATGGCAATTTAGTGTATATACACCATAAATTACTCTTTATCTGGGTGCTATTAAATCAAATTTCAAAATTAATCCAACTTAATGCCGTTCTCTCATGTACAAAATGAAACAACATGCAATTAGCTTCCAGTGACTTGCTATTACTTACAGCACAAATGTGCAATAAACATTTAGAAAGTTGTGTTGCAACAGCCGGAAAGCAAGAAACATGACAGCCATTTTTATTCTCTTCACAGTTTTACTTTAATGTCACATAAAATATGGTGAATTAATGAAATTGAGTGACTGAAATATGTCAAATATTCACAACAAGACATTTCTTTTAAATCAACTGTTACCTATACAAACATGTAGGAATCAAGGTACTAATTAATCAATTTTATCACATGTTCAATAATTGTGTAGCGTTTTAAATGAAAAGCAATGCCCTGTAATTTATAAACTATTGTTAGTGTAAATTGGATTTAGAACACAATGTAAATTCATTCATATTTAAAATACAGTACAGTATGTCACAGTATGCAGGAAAGTGTTGTTAGATATCTTGATCATTGTCATATAAATACCAGGCCTGTCAAAGTTGCATTGCATTAGTAACATGTAAAAAACAACTTTGACCTGCCCACCCCACACACAGCAGCCCCCACACAAGTAACCAGCACCTCTCTTTATCTGTCCCCCTCACACAACCCATAACAACAGCAGCACGGAGAAGGTAGGTGCAGAGTTAAGGAGGTTATGCACCAGCAAAGCAGCAGGCCCTGATGGAGTATCACCTCGACTTCTGAAAGCCTGCGCGTGGGAGCTGGGAGACCCTCTACAGCGTATCTTCAATCTGAGCTCGGGGTTAGGGAGGGTTCCACAGCTGTGGAAGACGTCCTGCATCATTACAGTCCCAAAAAATTGCATGTTGTCACGGGGTTCTACGCCTTCACACCAGTGAAGAAAATAATGGCAAGGTCAAAAAGATAACTTTTGGGGTGTTTCTTGTGCTTAGGTAGTGCGCAACAGTGAAAAAGGTGTACAACAATGTGTAGAATGAAAAATTGTAGAGAAAATGATTTACAAATATACAGTATATACAACAATATTTACAACACCCAACACTACCTTGTAGGATTCTGCCAAACAGATGTACTGCACTGTTCCAACCTACTCCCAACCTGAATGATTGGCAAAGGCCACCTTATATATCCCAAGCCCCTCGCACCAAAGCAGAAAAAAAAACACAGATCATTATTAGAAAATAACACAAAACAAATCATACTACTGCTGCAACCACACTTTGCAAAAATGTAAATAAATAATACCATATTGTCATACATGTGATGAAGACCATGGGAAGGTTATCCCCTGAGGCCACGGACCCACCCTTCACTCAACCCTCTGCAGTTTGCATACCGGAAGAAAGAAAGAGTTTAGGACGCCCTCATCTTCTTACTCCACTGATTTCTCGCTCACCTGGACAGAGGCGGCAGTGCTGTGAGGATAACATTTTTGGGCTTCTTCAATGTCTTTAACACCATCCAGCTTCAGCTTATCAGGGACAAACTGACACGGATGGGAGTAGGATCACACCTGGTGGCGTGGATCACAGGCTACCTGACTGGCAGACCTTAGTATGTGCGGCAGGGGAACTGCAACCGCCACCACAAGAACACCACAGGAAACTGCTCTGTTTACCCGGTACACGTCTGGCTTTCAGTACAACTCTGAGCACTGCCATGTATGCGGACAATACGCCCACAATGGATGGGAGGATAAGTACAGAAAAGTGATCCAGTATCCACAACCACCTGCACCGCCAACACCACCAAGACCAGGGAAATGGTGGTGGTCTTTAGGACCTAACAGGACAAACCCAGAACCTGTTCTTATTGAAGGTGATCGAAACTGGACTGGACTGCCAACAAGGATGAGCCGTATGTACTTCCTCAGACGGTTGGCATCCTTCAACATATGCAAGAAGCTGCCACAGATCTTCCAGATTGTGGTAGCTAGTTCCCTCCTGTATGCGGTAGTGTGCTGAGGGAGCAGCCTCAAGAAGAAGGAGACCACACACCTGGACAAACTGGTGATGTAGGCAGGCTCTGTCATTGGCACTGAGCTGGACACTGAGGAAGCTCCTTTCCGACATGAACGACCAGCATCATCCAAGGCACAGCATCATCTCCCAACAGAAGAGCAGTTTCAGTGGCAGATTCTAATCACCGTCCTGCTTCACTGACGGACTAAGAAGATCATTCCTCCCCTACACCATGCGACTTTTTAACAATACAAAGGTGGAGCGATAAAAACACACAGCACTTTCACATAATTACATAATTATATATTATAATGTTATATATTAATCTGATGTATTATTGCACTACAAATTGGAAGTGAACCGTTAAGTATTATTCATTTCTTATTCTTATTCTATGTTCTTATTTTTCTCTTCTTATCTTTTTTTTTATTGTGGCACTAAATTTTTCATAGTGGAGTGAGCACTTATAGTGAAAAATCCTGATTTCCCACTGAACCCTGGTGTTGGCCGTGTTGCTATAGGTCTTGTCACACTTGATTTAAGTCCCTTACAGCAATTAAAACTAATTTCATCGGGACCAATGCATGCTAAGGGAGAAAAGCAACATCATATAGAGAAGCATAATAGAAGGTTTTGTTTGTGGACCCTTATCGAATGTTGAAAAACCACGAGTAATGCATACACAACTCTATTTTTGACGGCTTGTTCCTTTCCTTCCTTTTTTCTCTGCCTCCACCTCCCTCTGAAGCGGCTAGCAGTAGTACGTAGGCCATGCAGCATCTGCAGCAGTACTGCTACTCCACAGGCCACTGGGTTGTCCAGGGTAGCTACTGGTGAAGGCACTTCTCCAAGCCTAGATAATCCACACTGCTTGGCTTTTGTAATTGAAGTAATGGCATAGGATCATATATATACCTTGCTGCAAGTTTTGAGGCGTTTTAAGAAAGTTTCCTTTAAAAATGCAGTTTTATCAAACAGCACAATGCCACAGATACTGCAAGTGTTGTGAGCACGTGCAATGGGCATGCTGACTACACAAATAACAGAACATAATTCATATCCAAAGGTGTTACATAGAATTTGGCAGTGTAGTCGTCCCTTGCTCTAACCCGGTTGCTAACTATTGTGTTTTTCCAAAATGTAATTAATTAATAACTGATGACTGGTTTGTGGTTGACTATGGCCCATTCATTATTAGTCAAAAATATTGAAAGACAAGTCATATGTAGTACTCGGGTCTCTAGGCACCACTAACATGATATATTGATGAGACATGACATTACATTGCATTACCTTAAGCTTTACACTGCATGTCAAAGTTATTCTTATTCCCGTTCGGTGCTGTTCAACTGATCTTCTCAGGGGCGTAGTACCACTGAGTGTTCCAAAGATTGTTTTTATGGAGTCAGAGGAGAGTACACACCTGTAGGAATTAGTATCACCAACTGCCAAGGCTTGATCAAGCACGGGTAAATCAGATATCACTATACAGATCAGACAGCGTGTCCGTTACGTGGGTGAGTGGTTTGCTGATGCCAGTGTTGTGGATATGGATAGATAAATAAATAAATAAATATGTGTGTGTGGTGTATGTACTATATTTATACTGTATATATATTCTGTATATATATATACTATATACTGTACAATTGTCTTCGATCAGCCTGGAGCTGATCATTGGCTGAGACTTTGCCTTTCTGGTCATTCTTAGATTCATTTTGATAGTTAAACAGCCCAAATAAATGTGCACCTCTTCATATCGTTTCCTCTCTCCAATCAACGTTTTAATCAAAGTACGCTGTTCTTCAGAACAATGTCTTGAATGACCCATTTTCCTCAGGCTTTCAAAGACAAATGCATGTTCAACAAGTGCTGGTTTCACCCTTAAATAGGGGCCACCTGATTGACACCTGTGTTTTCACCAGATTCATCACTGATTGAATGCCAAGCTGCTATTTTTCTAACACACCCCTTTTAACCAATTGCACAGCCTTAAGATTGTGCATATCATGAATGCTGGGTCTTGTTTGTTTTCTGAGACCTACTGGTAACTTGTTTGCCATGTAGCAATAAAAATATACAAATAGCAGTGATTCATCTGGTTAGTCGCATAGCACTGCTGTTATTTTGAACACTACTGTATATCACAGTGACAGTAGATACAAAGGGGCATCTGCGATTAATTGTAATTAATTATGAGTTACCTATGGACAAGAAATGCGATTAATCAAAATTCAATCAATAGACACCCCTAATATTTACCCAGTCGCAAGAATCTCTCAGATGTTTTACAATGTTGTGTTTACAGCAACACTGAGATTGATCCATTAGCTTCACAACAGGTATGTGTTAATTACACAACAGGAGAAATGTGATGTTACGCATATTGATATCGGTTGATATTGGAATCGGAAACTGAGAATTGGACAGTTTCAGCATATCGGATATCCGCAATAGGACATCGCTTATATCAATATAGCTATAGCTATATGTATCTATATATACATAGATACATACAGCTATAAGTATATCTATATCTACCTATATGTAGATATAGATATAGTTTGGGTTTTTTTTAACCACAAATCTGTGAGTTTGCGGAGCTGTGGTTTGATAAGTTTGATAAGTTTCATTTCCTCCGACCTCATCCTAATAGGCGAAGGGTCGCATGCAGACAGGAATAAAAAGGTGCAGAAAATGAATAAGAACATAAACAAGTCTCCAAGCTTACTTCACTCTCATATATAAATGTGATGGCTCTTCTCCCCATCCAAAACCCCATAGGCAATTTAAAGAAAGTAGGCCAAAATGAAATATGACCACAATATAAAAACATTTCAGACACACAGCAGCTATACAGGAAGCTTTGGCATGCGCACATGAGCAAGTGAGAAAGACAATTGAGTTTGAGGAAGGTGTGGGTGCAATGGGCCGTTAAATAGGTCGCAGGGAAATTTAGTGCTTTATTAAGATTGAATGGAGAGTGGGATTGTAAATGAAATTTTACATTACTGAAATAGTTATATAATCAATCATCCTGTTTTTTTCTTGTGCTGTCCCTCTCATGCACATGCCCACACACAAACCCACACAGCAAACACTTGCAAACCCACAACCTCACGGCACTCACAGCAAGGTAACCTTTCGACATTATACATATACAGTATGCAACACAGCCTGCAGTTGTCACTGTAGCTCGTGATACTTTATACTTTTACTTTACGACACAACTTTAGAGACACATTTTGGTATTATTCCATATGGTGCAACCTTTTTGGGTGTAGGTTATTTTGCAGTAAATATAGATTTGTCTTGTCGTATAACAAACAGCAGATATGAATCCTTTACTTGCATCCATTTCATTAGGCCCTGTCAATCTCAATCTACGACGTATTTTAAAGTGTTATCTCATTAAAGCAGTGCTCTAAAAGCCCTTAACCAGCTGTCTTGCATTCATTCCCCCTGTTTCTCAGTTCATCGGCTTTTAAGTAACATTCCTCAACCTCTTGGTCCCTTCTTGTTCTCACTCAAGCTCGGTTATACCAATTAGGAAGCTCCTGTCACAGCAGTACATGTGCTCATCGGGACAAACTTGGAGTAGAACCGCTGCTCCTCTGCATTTATAGGAGCCAGTTGAGGTTGCTTGAGCTTCTGGTTAGGATGCCTCGCGAGAGGCATCCGGACTAGATGCCCGAGCCATCTCAACTGGCTCCTCTCGATGTGAAGGAGCAGCGGCTCTACTCTGAGCTCTTCCCGGATGGCCCAGCTCCTCACCCTATTTCTTAGGGTGAGTCCAGCCACCCTACGAAGGAAACTCATTTCCGCCGCTTGTATCCGCAATCTCGTTCTTTCGGTCATGACCTATAACTCATGACCATAGGTGAGGGTGGGAACATAATCTGTAAACAGACTTTGCCTTCCGGCTCAGCTCTCTCTTCACCACGACGGTCCGGTACAGCGACCGCATTACTGCTGATGCTGCAGCGATCCGTCTGTCGACCTCACGCTCCAACCTTCCCTCACTCGTGAACAAGAACCCGAGATACTTGAACTATGCCACCCTAGGCAAGACCTATCTAATCACTGTAAAATCTAAATAAAGAAAACCCTCAACCGTAACCGTGATAAGCTATACCGAGAAGTTTATTGCTTTGAATGTGATTAAGAAGCTTTCATGCAGCAGTGCACGTTTTATCGGACTTAAGAAGTCTATTTTACACCGTGTCACATTAATAGTGCAAGGTATGGCAATGTAGTTGGCATGCATGTTTGTATTTTGCTCTTCTTTCAGTATTTTCATTTTCATGAAGAAAAACCCTCTTTGGTTCTGCCGGAGAGTCAGTAGCCAGTCCAAGGTGTTCCCCACCTCTCACCCAAAATCAGCTGGGATAGGCTCCAGCTCACCCATTACCCTTTCAAAGAGGTTTTACAGAGTTTTACTACTAAAGTTGCTTTTTTTAACAGAAAAATAGCAGAAGAACATGAAAGGCTGGTTTATGTTACTATTAGTGCTTTAAAAGAACAGAAACAGGCTGTACAATCAATGGATAGCCAATGTGGGTAGCTAAACTTTGCCAAATAGCTACCGCTAGTGTGTGTTCCAATACTGAAATCTCTTTGCTGATGCTTGAATAGGACACTAAGAGAACTGCCTTCTCTCACACAATTATCCTCTCTCATCTCCCATGACCCTCTAAATTGAGGACAGAGTAGAGCTACATGTATGCCATTCTCTATTTTTATGTCTCTTCCAACACATGCTCGTCCAACAAGCCAGCTCAGCTGCTGAGCTTGAAGTCCCCAACGGAGCACCGCACCCACCAACCCACCCACAGCTTCCAGTCTCTCAGGCTGCTGTGTTGAAACAGGGCAACAAGATGGGAGGTTGGCACAGAGACATAAAAATACATCACTGCTTAGGGATTCCAGTTAAATAGTTCTATGTTAAAAAGTCATCAGGCTTGTTTTGGAAGGCATGTCTATTTCTCCAAACACAGATCTGAAGTCCATGTATTCCATGGCTGGGAAAATAGGATAAATATGCAAACCTAACAAGACACAGATAATAATTCTCACACATTATGTTTGTTTAAAAAAAGAGTAGTGCCTAAAGCACGTGTGTACTCAAAAAGAAAAATACATGCTAATCACTTGGGGGATGCAAAGGAGTATTTATTTTGAATAAATGATCTCTGACCTAACAATGACTGACTGGACAAACATTCCCACAGACACACTTCCAACATTTGGAACAAAAAAATGTCTTCCCAGAAGAGTGGAGGTTGATTTAACATCGGAGAGGACCAAATCCATACAGTCAAACCTCCCTTTTTGAACGTCCCAGTTTTCGATTGTTTTTGAGGAGCCGTTTTGCGGTTGCAGTTTTCCTATTGGTCTCAGTTATCCTAGCTGGAACACACTGTATCAACTGAATGCTCAAATAAGGCACCCTTTGCTCACTAGCCGTTCATTTTTTTATTGCATTCGACTGCTTAACTCATTCAGCACCAATGACGTAGTTATACGTTCTTATAAACTCAAACACTGGATCCCAAAGACGTATTAGTAATTTATTTACATGTTTTTTGCGTGAGAGCCTAAAAGAGGTAATGACACAACTCCCCCCCGTAACACATGTGGCTCCAGAGTCGTTGTAAGCCATCAAAATGGCCACTAGGTGGCAATATGAATAGAAAAAAACATACATGACCACAACGAGGATGTGGAAGAACATGAAGGAGTGCGTTGTGCAGAAGGTTATGTATTGTCGGGAAATATTAATGCACACACATACAGTAGTGTTCAAAATAATAGCAAGTAGCATAGCATTTTGTGCAGGCAAAACTGTAAAACTATAAAAAAAAGTTTACTGTCGACATTTTTGAAATTCAACCACTGATGACGTCATCGACGGGCAATGGAGCTGACCTGTTTCCATGTAGTGGCAAGCTAACAGGATGCTAACTGTCATCATTTGTGTGGTAGCCGGCGTGACAGTTTGATTTATGTTCTCTTTTAAGGCCAGGACTAGATACGCGGCATATTAAATGCTGACTGCAAACCAAAGCAAAAGTTTTTTTTTTTACATTAACCAAAAAAAACCAATAACTGGTGCAGACACTAACCAAAGCTTCGATGTACATGTATTTGTTACACCCCTAGTGGCTACACCCTCCCTAAAACAGACCTAACTGCAACCATTGTGGTACAAATCCCCCAGTACCTGGGTTTCCAAAGCACTTGTGATGGGGGCCATGACACAGAGCGCAAAGTTGCGCTTTGCTCTGTGTCATCCGATGAACACTTAAGTAAGTTTGATGATTATTTTGTGCATTAGGGAGTGTTTAATCTTAAGATTTCATTTAGTTCCAGTCTCCACGTCGCACAACGGCTTTGTCCTTGACTGTTTGCATTTTTGTATTTCAGCTACTTGCACGATTTCCCCTTCAACTTGCAAAATGCACGCTTTCGGCCCAGAAGAATATATATATTAAAATGACAGTACATATTATTTTACAATTACTAAGAAGAAGAACTATGATAGTGTTTCAGCATTTCAAGGTAATTAAGATAAAGGGGTTTTGCTGTTTTTAAGTGTGCAGGAATGGGGGAGTCAGGGCTTCACATCAAACGTTGAAAGGGGTTTGCCACTGTAAAACTTTTGGAACCGCTGCCCTGGTAAAGATGAGTGAAATATTGCCTACAATGACAGTTTACAAAACGTCTTGCTCTCAGGTGCAGGATGAGGAGTGGTCCAGGTGGAGCTTTTTTTTACTTCCTGTTGAGATGAGGCCAGATTATAGATGCTCTGATGTGAGCCCGCTCCGGAATGACTCTGGGCGGAGGGGAGCAGCCCACAGGCGCGGGACAGAGACACGGTGGTTCCACGCCTCCTTCGTGGCGCCAACAACTGCGTGCACTCGTCCACTCCACGCACACGCACGCTGCAACTGACAAGGTAAGACTTCATTGAGGGATTTGCAGATGGTTGGCTAATTAACGCACCGCACAGGTTCTGGTCACACGAATCCACCCTAATGGCTCGCCTAACGTGACGTGCGTCATTGCTGCGTGGAATGTGCCGCTGTTTAGTTACGACTCGTCCGCTATATTAGCGGATGTTTGGGTTGGAAGGACACGATTTAGTCTGAACATTTCTGCATGTTGAAGCTCTACAAGCAGAGTTTGTGACACGTTCAATGGCACTCGTTTTGCCACATTTCACATTGCCTAATCATAAGCAGACAGGTTCCTTGCAACGTTTGTTGAATTTGTCTCCAGAGACTGCTACTTGCTGCACAAATAGGGGGTCCCCTTGAGTGTCAGCCCACATGTTCTGTTCTTCCCATAGGAAATAATGGGGGGTTCCAACGTAAAAGCTTTATTAACTCTACATGCATAATTTATACAGTTATGTGTCAAACCAAGTTTAAAACTTTTTTTTTTATTATAGATTTTATAACACACATGGTCAATGTTCCCTCTAAGCTGCGTTCTCGGCACACAACCAAATGCAATCCAACCGGAACTGTGAATGAAAGCAACACACCGTTTATTCCGTACCATTTTGCAAAGCGACCCCACAAGCCGTAACAACATTAACACAATGACAAACACCGTCCAGCCAATGATGAGATCCAGTTTGCACGTTTTTACTTCCACAGCCCACCAATTCATCACCAGGGTGGACTGAGGTTGTGACATTTTTTCATTTTCAAATGAAAAAATGGCAGGCGGTGTTCCCGTTGCATGTGGGTGTCAATCATGACATCCGCGTGAAGCCTTAGGAGATATTTTATGAATTTTTCCAGGCAGACTGCGGCACTTAACACATCACCAAAGCTCCTTTTAGCGCCATTAACCTGGTCACTTCCTCGTGGAACACATTACAAAATAAGAAGCTGGTATAGAACAAATAAAGGTGTACTCTTACAATGTGTACCAGAAAGGGCTGTTTTATACAGCATACTGCAAAAGAGCGGTGGGTCGGTTGCAAACGGATCAACTGTAAGAGCTGGCTTTTTGAAATGAACGACAGGAGCTGGCTGGTGCGGTTGGGAGCCAATACGAGAGCGAGAGCTGCTGCTATGCTGGTCCGCGTCGCTCCAAAGTCAGATGGGGTCAGGTGGAGTCAGCTCCGACGGCACACTAAACCAGGGGTCGGGAACCTTTTGGGCTAAGACGGCCATAATCGACACATATTTTCAAATGTATCTTCATGAGAGCAATATCCTAGTTTTTCAAACGTGAATACAACTAAAAGTGTGCCAGAAATTTCAGAAGATAATAAGTCTCTGAATTGGATGGATGAAAGTGCTGAGAAGGTTTTATATTTTGAATGTTGTTTTTATCACTGTGATTCCTGTCATGTTTTATTTTAAAATGTCAGCAAAAAAATACACATAATTCTAAAACAATTATATTTTTAGTTGTAATAATATGACTTTAATCCCACAGTATTTTAACTTTATTCCCAAATTAATTTCCCTCCAACCTAGTTTTTTTTAGTTTTTTTTTAATTTTCCAATTTTTTCAACTCCTCTTATAATTCTGACTTTATTTCTGTAATTTTTTCACTTTATTCTCCTAATATTAACCTTTTCCCCAACGTAATATTCCAAAAATGACACCTTTATCTTGTTTTGTTTGTTTCTTAATATTGCAACATTAAAAAAAATAAAAATGAATTCTGTTGCTAAAATGACATTGTTCTTACTCATAATATTACAAGTTTATTCTCTTAAAATTTAATTTTTTCTTTTAATATTTTTCTACCCGTAAAATTACAGCAAATTTTTCAATTTATGACTTTGTTACTGTAATATTTTGACTTCTTCTTCTAATATTATAATCTTTTCCACAACCTAATTTTCCAAAAATTAAAACTTTTTTTGGTTTGATTGTAACTTATTTTTGGAAAATTACTGCTCATTTTTCAATTTTTGCTGTTCCCTTAAAAGTTTTTGTTAAATTGTATTTTTAGATTGTGCCGCGGGCCAATAAATCACTCAGAATGCACTTCAAACACCCCTGTTGCAAAGCAAGATATGTTACATAAATTTTAAGAAAAAACTAAATTAATTAAAAAAAAATTTATGCTGTTTACAAACTTGTGAGAGCCATATGTGGTCGTCCAAAGAGCCACATCTGGCTCCTGAGCCATAGGTTTCCTAACCCTGCTCTAAACCCTGGAGTCCTTGATCAAAAAACAGGGCCTCCGACTGCGCATCCACTCCCGTATTATGGGGTTTGATGGTGAGCAGAATCCAGAAACATTGCATTGTATGCATGTCCTCAGCACACTGCTCAGCTATTAAGTGCTATGAATTAAGACCAGATTTGTCATTGTTTAAGTTCCCCAAAAACAGGGTGGCCTATGTTTCATTAAAATGCAATTAAATAAAAATGCCATTCAGTTGTTGTAAATGAACAGGACAGTGGACTAGACTCACAAAGTTTATACTGTGTTGTGTGGGAATCCCACACACTATAAACTTAATTTGTTTCTCTGCGTATTAGTTGGAATTCATGACAAGTCAGTGATGATGATGATGATTTAGATTATAGTCTTATCAAATGTATGAACAAAGTACTTTTTAGTTCAATTTCTGTTTTCATTAATTACACTTATTTTAATCTATTATCTTGTATGTTGATTGTTAAGCGTTGGTAACACTGCAAGTGCAAGGAAGGAAAAAGTCAAAGAAGCAAAACGTTTCTTTCATACTGCTGCTCAGCTTTTTATTGACGATCTACATGTAAGTTATATTTTTGCAGTGTAGTAGATTTTTTACAGATTTACTTCGATTGTGTTGCCAAAGGGAGCGGGAAATCGGTTGAGAGGTAATTTTAATATTTTTTAGTTAGACGAAAGCAAACATATACAACAAATATGGTATCCGTTTCATGTACATTTGCAGATTTGCTGTCAAGATGATGTGATGCAGATCATTGGCTAATTAATTAACCACACAGGTTAAGCTTAACAAATGTATTATGTATCTAAAAAAACAAACACATAATATTTGTTTAATTCATATTTTGTATGTCCACATTTGGCCTTGTTATCAACTAGCACACACATACATACAGCATATTTGAACATTCATGAATAACAATGATAATTATGCATATGATATTATGCATTTATGTTTCTCTAGGATTTCCAATGGCTGAACACTTTGCATATACGTCATGCGCTCTTCTCCTGGCGTTGACTACCCTACCTTTGTCGCTCTCCATGCAAGATGACCTTATAATCAATACCAGCAAAGGAAAGGTCCAAGGGAAGCGCCTCTCAGTTCTTGGTGGTGATGTTGGAGCCTATCTAGGAATTCCTTATGCAAAACCACCACTGGGTAAACTGAGATTCCGAGCACCAGAACCAGCAGAACGATGGGAAGGGGTCAAAGATGCAACAAAATATGCATATTCCTGCTTCCAGATTCCAGATGAAGCCTTCCCAGGTATAACACCACGATGAGTTTTCACTGCCTATTGTATCTCAACTAGCAGGTATGTTCAGTGGTTTCTTCTGTTGTTCCTCTGTTTACAATTATAAACCAACCTCTTAAACCAGTAATGTGAGCATGGATTTGTGTTAAAGACTAAGAAACATTTAAAAGATAAAAGCACCAACTACAGGAAAGCATTTTGGTGTTTGCTCAAGCTTGTTAGAATACAACCATTGCATGCCATACAGGCACGCAGCAAGGCACTAAATGAATTTTGATGGGAGAATCTCAGAATCTAAGTCTAACCAAAAATGGTTTTTATATGAAAACAATCTGTCAGTACAGTACATGTGCATAGAATTCCACAGGGCAACCCTCCTACTGTAAATGGAACTGGCCTGGGTCAGTCATACATTGCTATTTATAAGCACAGCCACCTGTCAGGAGTGGTTGTTTGGGAACTACAGTAGATAGCACCAGACATATGCACACTGAAAATATCCAAAATAGGCACCCAACACAGACTTGCAAACAGAAATAGATATTTTGTTGGTAGAATTTACTCATTTCAGCTTTTATAACTGAGGGTCATAAAACTTAGTTCATCTCCTTATTTTCAAGAGTGAGTGCCAACCACTGTAACAGCCTCCAAGTCATTCACCTCTCATATGATTCATGAGACCTTTCTTTACAGGTTTCAGGGGTGCAGCGATGTGGAACCCAAACACTGAAATGAGTGAGGACTGTCTGTACGTGAATGTCTGGACCCCCTTTAACAAAACCAGTAAGAGTTCATCACTGGTTCCCGTCCTTGTCTGGATCTATGGAGGTGGATTTAGCGCTGGAACATCCTCTCTGGATGTTTACGATGGTCGCTACCTGAGTAAAGCTGAAGGTGTGGTTGTGGTGTCAATGAATTACAGGTGAGAATGTACTGCATAGTTATTTTTGTAGTATTGAATTGTTTACCGCAAAAAGGTTTTCATCCCTACTTATTATAAAAAAAAAAATGTTTCCATCTTTCGCTCTCTCTCTCGCTATACTGTATATAAATAAACAATTAGAGGAACACTTTTTAATCAGAGTATATTAACCTATCAGTCAAACTTCTGGGATATTGATCTGGTCAGTTAAGTAGCAGAGGGGGTTGTTGATCAGTTTCAGCTGCTTTGTTGTTAATGAAACCAACAACAGGTGCATCAGAGGGCAACAATGAGACAGACCCCAAAACAGGAATGGTTTTCCAGGTTGAGGCCACTGACTCCTCATCTCCTTTGGCTGATTACTGACTGACTTTCTACTGCTGTGGTTTTTTCATTTGACTTGGATCAACATCTTTGTTGATAGCACGGTGCGGTACCTGGACGCTACGGAGGTTGCACAACTATTCCAACTCCTCCAGGATGGCACATCAATATGTACCGTTGCAAAAAGGTTTGCTGTGTCTCCCAGCACAGTCACAAGAGCACGGTGGAGATTCCAGGGGACAGGTAGTTACTCCAGGAGAGCTGGACAGGGCCGTACAAGGTCCTTAAACCCTCAGCAGGATCAGTATTTTCTCCTTTGTGCAAGGAGGAAAAGGATGAACACTGCCAGAGTCCTACAAAACCCTATAAGATGACCTCCAGCAGGCCACTGGTGTAAATGTTTCTAACCAAAGATTCAGAAAAAGGCTCCATGAGGGTGGTTTGAGGGCCCGACATCCTGTAGTGGGCCCTGTGCTCACTGCCCAGCACTGTAGAGCTTGATTGGCAACAGAGATGCCGTAGAGAACGTTATGCTGCTTGCAACATCATTCAGCATGACCAGTTTGGTGGTGGGTCAGTGATGGTCTTGGGTGGCATATCCCTGGAAGGGCGCAGAGACCTTTACTGGTTAGATGATGGCACCCTGACTGCTATTAGGTATCAGGATGAAATCCTCGAACCCATTGTCAGAACCTACGCTGGTGCAGTGGGACTTGGGTTCCTCCTGGTCCACGACAATGCCCGACCTCATGTGGCTAGAGTATGCAGGCATTTCCTGGAGGATGAAGGGATTGATACCATTGCCCTAACATTCACCTGACCTAAATCCAATAGAACACCTCTGGGACATTATGTTTCTGTCCATTCAGCACCGCCAGGTTGCTACTCAGATTGTCCAGGATCTCAGTGATGCCCTGTTCCAGATCTGGAAGGAGATCCCCCAGGACACCATCAGTCGTCTCATTAGTAGCATGCGCCAACGTTGTCAGGCATGCGTAAAGCACATGGGGGCCACACAAACTACTGAGAATCATTTTGAGTTACTACAATGACATTTTGGCAAAATGGACCAGTCTGCTGGATCTTTTTTTTTTCACTTTGATGTGTCTTTTATTTTCCCCTCTCTATAGGGCGATCATTTTCATTTATATCAAATTATGTGGCATCATTTTGTTACTAATACATCACCTACTTATTATCAGGAAAGATATTCAAGATCATTTTTCCCCCCGTTTAGATCTGATGTATTTTCAAAGTGTGCCTCTATTTTTTTTAGCAGTATACAGTATATATATACCCCTCCATGAATCACCACCTTATCGTGGTGGAGGGGTTTGAGTGCCGAGTGATCCTAGGAGCTATGTTGTCGGGCCTTTATGCCCGTGGTAGGTCTCCCAAGGAAAACAGGTTCTAGGTGACAAGCCAGACTAAGAGTGATTGAGTGATTGAATATGACCCTAATGAAGAAAATCAAGAGGAGTGACCGCACCTCGCCCGGACGTGGGACACCGGGGCCTCACCCTGGAGCCAGGCCTGGTGGCCAGGCCCCACGGGTGAAGGCCATTCCAATTAAGGAACACGAAAAAATCCCCCCGCAAACTCACCACCTGCGGGGCAAGCATAAGGGTCCGGTGCAATGTGATTTGGGCAGTGGTCGAGCCCGGGTGTCCGGGCGACCTGGTCTTTGGCAGCCAAATCTGTTCCTTGGAACATGGAATGTCACTTGTCTGGTGGGGAAGGAGCCCGAGCTTGTGGAAGTGGCGGAGACATTCCGACTAGATATAATTGGACTCACCTCAACCCACAGTTTGGGCTCTGGAACCAAATTCCTTGAGAGGGGCTGGACCTTATTCTACTCTGGAGTTGCTGCAGGGGAGAGGCGGCGAGCCGGGGCGGTCTTATTAATAGCCCCCCAGCTTGGTCCCTCTGTGCTGGAGTCATCCCCGGTGAACGAGAGGGTTATTTTCCCACGCCTTCGGGCTGGGGAAAGGGTCGTGTTTTGTGCGTACTTGCCGACCACAGTTCAGAGTACCCAGCCCTCTTGGAGTCTATCAGAGGGGTTCTGGAGAGCACCCTAGCTGCTGACTACCTAGTTCTACTGGGAGACTTCAACGTCCATGTGGGCAATGACAGTGTGACTTGGAGGGGCGTGATTGGTTGGAACGGCCTCCCTGACCTGAACCCGTGTGGTGTGTTGTTGCTGGACGTCTGTGCGAACCACGGTTTGTCCATACCAAACACCAAGTTTGAACATAAGGATGTCCACAAGTGCACTTGGCACCAGGACACCCTAGGTTGCAGGTCTATGATTGACTTTGTGGTCATATCATCAGACCTGCGTCTGCATGTTCTGGAGTTGGTAAAGGCATTCGACCGTATCCCTCGTGGCATTCTGTGGGGGGTCTCCGGGAGAACCGGATTGTTGGTCCGCTACTACGTGCCATTCGGTCCTTGTACTATCGAAGCAGGAGCCTGGTTCGCATTGCCAGCAGTAAGCAGAGCTTGTTTCCGGTGAACGTTGGCCTTCGCCAAGGCTGCCCTTTGTCACAGATTCTGTTCATAATCTTAATGGACAGAATTTCTAGGCGCAGTCAAGGCGTTGAGGAAGTCCAGCTTGGTGACCTTAGGATCTCATCTCTGCAGACGATGTGGTCCTTATGGCCTCATCAGGCTGGGACCTTCAGCGTTTACTGGAGCAGTTTGCAGCTGAGTGTGAAGCTTCCGGGATGAGACTCAGCACCTCCAAATCCGAGGCCATGGTTCTCAGTCGGAAAAGGGTGGACTGTACCCTCCGGTTTGGGAGTGAGGTCTTGCCTCAGGTGGAGGAGTTCAAGTATCTTGGGTTCACGAGTGAGGGACGGTTGTAGCGCAAGGTCGACAGACGGATTGGTGCAGTGTCAGCAGTAATGCGGTCGGTGTACCGGACCGTAGTCGGGAAGAGAGAGCTGAGCCGGAAGGCAAAGCTCCCTGTTTACAGAGCTACGTTCCCACCCTCACCTATGGTCATAAGTTATAGGTCATGACCGAAAGAACGAGATCGCGGATACAAGCGGCGGAAATGAGTTTCCTCCGTAGGGTGGCTGGACTTACCCTAAGAGATAGGGTGAGGAGCTCGGCCATCCAGGAGGAGCTCAGAGTAGAGCCTTCCTCACATCCTCAGCCTCCTTCACATCAAGAGGAGGCAGCTGAAGTGGCTCGGGCATCTAGTCCGGATGCCTCCTGGGCGCCTCCCTGGTGAGAAGTTTTGGGTATGCCCAGGCAGGAGAAAGGCCGCGGGGAAGACCTAGGACAAGCCAGAGGGACTATGTCTCACAGTAGGCCTGGGAACGCCTCGTTGTCCTCCCGGTGGAGCTGGAAGAGGTCGCCGGAGACCGGGAAGTCTGGACTTCCCTACTGACACTGCTGCCCCCGCGACCCGGACCCGGATAAGCGGAAGAAAATGGAATGGAATACATATACAATTTTTTTGTTTTCCAAACTTACTTTTTTTAGTATTGTGTCTTGATCTTTGGGTCAGTGAAATCAATCTCAGACACCTGTGCCAAATAGTTTGCCAGATGAGTTCAAAAAAGGAAAAACTACTTAAGAAGGGTGTTCCACATTATTGTGGACATTTCACGAAAACTTAAGTGTGACCATCGTACTATTTAAGAGTTTTGTAGTTGATTCAGAGCACACACAGTATATAGACATATAGACAGTATATATATACAGTATATATATACTGTATACAGTATGTATACAGTATATATATA
>QODF01000028.1:1418254-1495262 GCA_024372805.1 Oostethus manadensis | reverse complement strand
ATATATATATATATATATATATACAGTATATATATATATATCAGTACACACACTCACACATATTTATCAAATGAGCCATGAGCTGCACTTTGGGCACCCCTACTTTTGTGGACCGGGGTTGCGGTCAAGGTTGTGAAGTCGGCTCTGTGAGCAAACTACAACTCGGCTTGATAGCTCCGTGTCATGGACACAATCGAGTGGGTTGAGGTGAGAGAAACTGGTTGTAACTGGCGTTACAATAGACAGCCACTTTTTTTGCAGGTGCACGTCTATGGGGTTATATTTGTGCCTTAATTTTGAGGTAGCAATTGCATATTTTTTGCCATATTAACATGCAATGACTGCTGTTGTGTGTTCAGGCACGTTGCTGCACTTCCCCTCTCAGGTGTACGTGCGCTGGTACCCGGTTTTGGGGATTGGGCTCCTGCCTGGAGGGCGGCAAGGCGTATAAGCGTGTTCAGTGATCAAAAAGCATGCCTTTTGGTCACTCTCTTGAAGAGGAGGTCACTGATTTAATAATACATTTTTTTTCCTTGACATTCTCGCAATCCACCAGCAAAGTCCCAAAGAGCGACTAGTAGTTTGCGATCGACGGGTTGGTGACGCCAGCTTTGATGTGTCTTTTGTTGGTTAATTTACTTGACATTTTGATTGATAATGGCTGAGAGTCATATGAAGCACACAGGCAAGGGAACAAAAACTGGATGTATGTAAGTTACCATTTTTTTAAGGCACTGCAGTCAAAACGGTGGACAAAAGGTACAAAGATATTGCCTCTCTGATAATCTTTTTCTTTTGATGGTAAGTTTGTTTTAGTTTGTTTGTTCTTAGTGCATATTCTTCTTCCCTTCTCACAACACCTCTTGGTTGGTATGGTCCTTCTTTCAGAAGAAATTCAAGGGTGTACTCAAAATATTGGTTTAAATGTCTGTGAGTGTGAATGTGTGTATTTCATCTGCCACTAATTTGTGTTCATCTATATACATCATCAATAACAGAGTTGGTGCACTTGGTTTCTTGGCTTTGCTGGACAACAGCAACATCCGTGGTAATGCTGGTCTGTTGGACCAGCGCTTAGCCCTCCAGTGGGTAGCTGATAATATTGTAGCCTTTGGAGGTGATCCTTCACAGGTAAGCCATTTTTCTTGGTCATGCATAAGTGGTGAAGATGAAAAGTTGCGTTATTTAATGCAAACTAAAGGCTATTGATTTGCTGTTGTGTCCAGGTCACGATTTTTGGGGAGAGTGCTGGGTCAGCATCTGTAGGCTTCCATCTACTCTCCCCTGGTAGTCAGGGTCTTTTTCAAAGGGCTGTCATGCAGAGTGGTTCCCCAAATGCACCCTGGGCAACAGTTAACAAGACAGTCGCCAATGAAAGGTAGAGCGTTTGTTAGGTCATTCATTCTAGTTTAAGCACAGGCTCCTTTTATTATCTGTGCCATTTATTGAGTTTACTTTTAAATGTAATTATAAAAGCATTACTTAGATGACTTGTGTCAAGAAAAAAGCAGAATCATATTCTTCCTTACAACCCAAACTAGACAGAGATGCTGTGGCGAGAGATTCAACAGCACCCGTGTGGGTTAAAGTCTCGTAATAGCATGAATGTCTTCAAGGGACTAAATCACAATTATTTTACAGAACCGTTAATCAATAATCATTGTTAATGAATGCCAATTGAGACAATGTTTCCGCATCATAGCAATACAGTGTCCCATCCAGATGATATTTCGCAATAACTTGTACTTCTATAATTTCTTTAACATCCAGGTCCATGAAGCTAGCAACATTACTGGGATGCCCCACATCATCCCCAGCCCGTCTGGACATATGTCTACAAACCCTTCATCCATGGAGTATAACCTCAAAGCAACATGATGTTCTCACACCGCCAACTTTTATATCCATTCCCTTTGCCCCTCTTGTTGATGGCGACTTTCTACCAGATGAGCCTGAAGTATGTGTGTTTTTATGATTCAGTATGAAGTGACTTGACTATGATTGTTTCATGCATGCTCCTTATACAGCATATTCATGCTTCAGACATTAGTGATAATGTTTTAAGATCATAATCTAATTGCAGAGTGCACTAAGTGTCATACATCAGGGGTTTGAATGCGGCCCACCAAATGCTTCCAAAGTTTTAACTTTGGAAACTTTTACCATCCAAGCTGAGTAGCCAAGAGTCAACCTTAGACAACCTATTGATGGTTTACACAGCTTTTCACAGGCAGCGATCCAGGCAGTCAACCCATATGTGACACACAATTTAACCTACCCAATGCGTTGTCTGGGAAGTAAAAAGGGAGGCACGTCCACATACTCTTAAATAGTCAATGTTTTATTGTTTGTGGTTCATTGTGTATAACACACATCCTTTATTTGTATACGGTATATAACAGGTGTCTTATTCAGTAAAAAAAAAATCAATTTCGTTATTTGATGTGGTCTGATGGACACAAGAACACAAAAAATGGACACAAGAACATATGGCAGATTGTATGAAACTTTTTTAGATGAAATAAGACAAATTATTCCAGGTGGACTGAATTATAAAATCCAGTCCTGGTGGACTGGATTATAACATTATAATCCAGGGTTGTATTTAGTCATTTGGGAGCCCAAGGCAAACTTAGTCACTGGGGCCTTCTACACTTTAGGCCACTTTTTTGTTTCTGTTTTTCTGTTAGCTTAAGTTGCTATTTACATAGCCATGTTTATATACCCCCCAAAATTGAATTGAAATATTAAAGTTTATTATGTTCTAACAAGTGTGAATATGAGAAAAAAGTCCTACTTTTTGAACCAGATAAAGTCCCTGAATTAAACAGTAGTATGTTCTATAAATTGATTAAAAAAAAAAGAATCTGATGTTCTCGTTGCGTTGCCTCTTTGTTTATCGTATCGTTTATCTTATTCAAATTTATTTAAAAAAAAACGTATTTGTATCCGCGATTAAATGCGATTATTAATTTTAACATCGATTAATCGCAATCACTTAATTGCGATTACATTTTTTTATATTTGAATTGATTGACAGCCTTTTGTCACGCCCTGTGTTATGATGGCTTTGATGTGTTGAAACCACAGCTGTGGCTGTGCCAGCACAGATAGCTTTGACCCTAGCCAGCTTGTTAACTTGTAGCGGCGTTGGTGCGGCCCCGTTCTTGTCAGTCGACATTTTTACTTGCGTTAAGGGTCACCATATGTGGAGACAGGAGTAGAAATAGGTGGCACCAATCAGTTTACTCCCCACTCAACTCAACAACAAGCAATAATTATTTAGAAACAGCTAAGTGGCTACAACCACAGAGGCTACAACAGCCTCATGACCTGGAAATGGAAGTACACTTGGTGAACGTCTATAAAAAATAGTGTGGGTCATGACAATGGGTTAATTCTACAACAGGAAAATTGCGGTGTTACACAATTGGAAATCAAGAGTTGATATCGATATTGTCCACAATAATACACTCCCGATCAAAATATTAAGGCCAGTTGAAAAATTGCTAGAAATGGCCTTTTTTTATATTTGGATCTTAATGAGGTTTTAAGTAGAGCTACAATATGCAAAACCAAGAAGAGGGAGTGTGACAAAAAGCATTTTGAAAAAGTAATGTATTCCCATCCATCCATCCATTTTCCTCCGCTTATCCGGGTCCGGGTCGCGGGGGCAGCAGCTTCAGGAGGGAAATCCAGACTTCCCGGTCCCCAGCGACCTCTTCCAGCTCCATCGGGAGGACACCAAGGCGTTCCCAGGCCAGCTGTGAGACATAGTCCCTCCAGCGTGTCCTAGGTCTTCCCGGGGGCCTTCTCCCGACTGGGCATGCCCGAAACACCTCACCAGGGAGGCGCCCGGGAGGCATCTGGACTAGATGCCCGAGCCACCTCAACTAGCTCCTTTCGATGTGAAGGAGCAGCGGCTCTACTCTGAGCTCCTCCCGGATGGCCGAGCTCCTCACCCTATCTCTTAGGGTGAGTCCAGCCACCCTACGAAGGAAACTCATTTCCGCCGCTTGTATCCGGGATCTCATTCTTTCGGTCATGATCTATAACTCATGACCATAGGTGAGGGTGGGAACGTAGATCAATCGGTAAACAGAAAGCTTTGCCTTCCGGCTCAGCTCTCTCTTCACCACGACGGTCCGGTACAGCGCCCGCATTATTGCAGATGCTGCACCGATCCGTCTGTCGATCTCACGCTCCAACCTTCCCTCACTTGTGAACAAGAACCCGAGATAGTTGAACTCCTCCACCTGAGGCAAGACCTCACTCCCAACCCCGAGGGTACAGTCCACCCGTTTCCGACTGAGAACCATGGCCTCGGATTTGGAGGTGCTGAGTCTCATCCCAGAAGCTTCACACTCAGCTGCAAACGGCTCCAGTAAACGCTGAAGGTCACAGCCTGATGAGGCCAAAAGGACCACATCGTCTGCAAATAGCAGGGATGAGATCCTAAGGTCACCAAGCTGGACTCCCTCAACACCTTGACTGCGCCTAGAAATTCTGTCCATGAAGATTATGAACAGAATCGGTGACAAAGGGCAGCCTTGGCGGAGGCCAACGTTCACCGGAAACAAGCTTTTCTTACTGCTGGCAATGCGAACCAGGCTCCTGCTTCGATTGTACAAGGACCGAATGGCACGTAGTAGCGGGCCACCGATCCCGTACTCCCGGACACGGTTGAATGCCTTTTCCAGGTCTACAAAACACATGTAAACCGGTTGGGCAAACTCCCACATACCCTCGAGTACCCTTGCAAGGGTGTAGAGCTGGTCCAGTGTTCCGCGACCGATAATGTATTGACAACAACAATTAAACTGAAATAGGCTGTTTATCAGCTGATCAAAAGTTTAAGACCATCGTTCAAAAAATGACAAAAAACTCTCCGAACCAGAACAAAGTAGGACTCAGTAATGAGAAGCTCCACCGTTCTTGTTAATCACTTAAAAAAATGGTTTGGGCATGCTTGATGCGAGTGCTTCTAGGAAGTTAGTGGGAACATTGCTCTAAGTGGTGAAGATGGCTTCACAAAGGGCAACAACTGTCTGGAACTGACGGACATTTGTATAAACTTCCCTTGCCATCCATCCCTAAATGTTCTTTGTGGGATTTCAAAGAGGGGAACGAGCAGGATGGTCCAAAAGAGTGATGTCATGCTCCCTGAAGAATTACTTCGTCAAGCGAGCGTTGTGAACTGCAGCGCTGTCCTGTTGAAAAACCCAGCTGTTACCACACAGACGAGGGCCCTCAGTCATGAGGGATGCCTGCTGCAACATCTGCATGTAACCAGCCGCCGTGTACACTTTTCCATGGAGCATCAAACATTAAACAAGGTGGAAAAAAGTTTTATTCTCTGATGAGAAAGAAAATTAACCTTGACATTCCAGATGACTTCCAACGTTACTGGCATGACAAGGAGATCCCGCCTGAGATGTTTTTCACCCGGCACAGTGGAATTGGGTCCATCATGATCCGGGGTGCTTTTTCATTCAGCGGAACACTGGAGCTCCAGGTGGTGCAGGGTGGCTAAACATGCAGATGTGGCACATCCCAAAAAGCGTTTGGCTGCCAAAAGCCACTTATCCCAGTGTATATCTCTGTATATATACCTTACATACATAAAGTACATACATATATATATACTGTACTGTACATATAATACAAATGAAATAAATGGAAATACAGTCCACCAATGAGCACTATGATAACTAATGGTTCACTATGCAAAAAGTAACTGGAGCAAGACCGACTTCATGGCTGAACATGCTCACATTTTAATTCCCCAAGATCCTCCTACATTTTTCTTAGTATTAAAAATAAAGAAAACATTTATTTAATGGACATATTGAGTCAAATACACCCACAGCATAAATAATAAATCAAAACAAATAATAATAAAGTATCTTAGGTTAGGTTTGAACTTTATGTAACACTTCATGTCATGTGACCAAAATGAAAAAAAAACTCCAAACAGTTTTTGGTGCTGTTTGGACCGGAGAAACAGATCTGAAAATAAGTGAACTTTGTGTATGTGTAATGTGTGCACCCTTGGTGTATTTTATCAGCGGGGATGAGGGGAAAAAGATGTTGCATGGGTTTGTAATGGAATGAATGGGACAGCGCGCGCATGTGCGTGCGTGCTTGCATGTGTGTAAATATAATGCCATATAATGAATTTAGTTGATGGATGTGGGCCGTCACACGGATGAACTGGTGAACTGGATAAGCAGAGTAAAACAAATTGGATTGACGAATACAGTACATGTTTGGACAAAGTCAGTTTTTGTTCTTTTTCCTCGCAGGTGTTGCTAAAAAGTAATGTCCTCCAGAAGAAAGAAGTGTTGATTGGATTAAACAGGGATGAAGGGACTTACTTTTTAGTATATGGAATGCCCGGATTTTACATCACTGGTGAGAGTCCCATCACCAGGAAGGAGTTGATGGAAGGACTACAGATTGCGTTGGCAGACATTGGGTCAGTCGCAAGCGAAGCAGCAGTTTTCCAGTACACAGATTGGACAGATCAAAATAACAGGATGAAAAACCGTGATTCTTTTGGAAGTCTGATTGGAGACCAACTTTTTGTTTGTCCTGTGCTTGAGTTTGCTCATAGGTAAGTGTTTAAATTTTATTAATGTGGGTAGATTTTGTGTAATTTATTGTAGACAAGCCAGGACAATAATATATAAATAAGTTTGTGCACACATGGAGGTAAGAACGGCGCAAACAAAGTTGGATTTCACAAACTGTACCTGTAGATTTCTTATTAGACTATTAACAAAACATTAAAAAAACCTGTGGCAGCTCACATGTTCAACAGTAGCGCCAAGGTGTTTACTAGCCATCAAAAGCCGGTATTTACAACAATGGTCATCCAGCGCCATTGTTTCCATGATGATTGAGCCCTCGGGCCGTCTCTGGCAAAATATTTTGGACTTTTCAAATGCTGTGGTGATTGGAACAAACCTTGGGCATTTTAGATATGTTTAATTTTGAAGTTTTTATCCATGGTGTGTTTGTTTCTCCACTCTTAACTCGTACCATCTGCACCGATCTCCACAGCCAATTATTAATTATGTTATTTTTCGCCAGAGACAGCTGGTTGGTCAATGTGTGGTGCTTTTACCAGCTCTGATCTTTTATTGGTCAGTAGGTAATGTTTTTATCTGCTCTGATCTGTTATTCGGCCTGCACGAAGCAGGTCCACCAGGTCCACCACATAAGTTGCCATGGAAATGTATTCTGTTAAGTTAACCAGATTTGTAATACTGCATACCTGAGACACTCGGGCTTATCCTGGAAAAGGACAAATCCTGTTTCGTAGTATAGGCCTCGGTTTTCAGAATCACCAGAAGGCAACCAATAATCTTTGTTAAATTGAGTTTGAAATTCTGTAATACCTTACAAGCTCAGTGATTCTTTGTCTCCACCCCCACAGATACTCACAACGTGGTGGTAAAACCTTCCTCTATTTTTTTGACCACCGCTCTTCCATAAATCCTTGGCCTGCGTGGATGGGTGTCATGCATGGCTATGAGATAGAATTCGTCTTTGGAATGCCCCTGAATGCAACCTGGGGATACTCAAGGACTGAAGTCAACATGACAAAGAGACTTATGAAACACTGGGCCAGCTTTGCAAGGACGGGGTATGTGTTATTAAAATGAAGTACGGTGGAGCCTCGGTTAGTGTCATTAATCTATTCCAGAAGGTTAGACAAAACCTGAAACCCAATCCGTTTTTCACACCCAAAATATTACCACAAAACATATTTCATATAAAGTTATAGTTTTACATACAGAAAACAATGTGAAATAATATAAATAACAAGTGAATGAATAAATATTAACCGTCACTTTTACCTTTATTGGGGACAATTGTTGGTGAACACGGTGACGAGTGCAAGGAAGGGAGAGTAACTTCTCAACATCTTCCAAGGTTTGTGATCTCTTTTTTGTTAACAGCTTACTTTATATCTTTTCTATTTTCATGATCAAACTTATTTTTGATACGGTCTTCCCTTACACTAGGTGAAAGACTAGTGCAATGACTTCTGTCTTGAATACAGTCTTGTTTTTTTGCAAAAATGTTGTTCTTTTGTAAAATGTTTGTCACTTGAAACTTTCTTTGGCACCACAGCAGCTTTAGCAGTCACACTCAGTAAGAAATGCACAGACGAAAAAACAAAACAAAAAGAAATGCACAGACGAAACTGAAACATATGCTAACCGGAGTGTACGCTGACTGAGGATCCACTGTACATAATATTGTGAACTACACTCAACAGAAATATAAACACTGGTTTCTTTCTTGAGCTCAGCTTAAAGATTTAAAAATATGTCAAACAGTACATCAAATATTTTAATTTAGACCTGAAATAAAGAAATATTTTTTCATGACACAGCATGACCAATAATATTGTTTGTCTTTGGACATCCCTAATAATCCCTAATAATCTATTCACCTCACAGGTGTGGCATATGACGATTCGATGACAAAGCATAAGGTGTGCTGTACGTAAGCTGGACAAAATACTGTAAAAGGCTAACGCTAACTTTGTGGGTCAGAAAACTGTAAATATCAGGTGTGACCAACATTTGCCTCCAACAGTGCATCTCCTTTGCATAGACTTAATGGTGGCCTGTGGAATGTTTGCCCTCTCCTTATCACTGGCTGTGGCAAGTGGACTGGACTGGATATTGGCAGAAACTGGAACAAGCCAATCCAGAGCATCCCAAACTCAACGGTTGACATGTCTGATGATTATGCTGGCCTAAATTAAGCATTTTCAATTAATGAACTCATATACAAATATAAGACATTGAGAAAATACATTAAGACGCTTTGTAGTATTTTACACTGGCCATTAGGTGTCAGTAATGTTACTGTAACCACTAGGTAGGAATAATAGTTATGTTGTAAATTCTGATGTTTGTGATGTTATTTATAGATAATGATAAAGTGCTGTTGTTGTGAAAGAGACAGCGAGGAGGAACTGTGTTCTGTGATGGAATTGAGCGTTCCTATTGGAGCACTTTTTAAAAATTTTGCCCATCATCCACAATCCTTATGTGAGTCATGAACACATGTCTTTGCATTTGTCTTGTGTTCTAAAGAGTGAAAAATGGCTAGCACGAGGCAGCTAACCATGCACGTATTGTAATTTACTTATTTTGCCAGTAGGGTTTTGTGGTGTGAGTTGTCAAGTGCTGGACCCTCGGTAAGCAGAAGCAGGCAACGCGTGCAATTAAAAGTGTTTTAATAGCACAAGCACTTGCAGGTACTCGCAATTGTGCAATGAACAAATAACAAAAAGCAACCAAAAAAACGTCCCTGCAAAACACAACCGATAGACCCGTAAGGCAGGAAGAACGTTCAGGTGACAGCATGGGTGAGGAGAACAAAGGCAATGAACCAGCACAGTCCATGTGGCGACGTTGAACTTATGGAGCCAACTGATTGAGATAGAAAACAGCAACACACAGTTCCACTGGAGTGACGCACACTACACCCGACAGGAAGCACACCACACAAAATAAAAGCAAGAGGTCACCCTTCCTGTCCCGCAGAGCATGACCTAGATGGCTCTAATAACAAAAACGTATGTAGAAGGCCGGAATTATGTTTTCTTTGTTCTAGGTTTGAAAATATTACCTTTATATACAAAGAACACTATTTTGCAGAAATTCAGTTATCATGGTCAAGGTCTGGAACCAATTAACTGTGATGAACAACAGACATGACTACTGCCAAATTCTATGAAATGTCTTTGGAGATGGCTTGCATTCAAATGTAGTTGACAGGCAACAGCTCTGGTGGACATTGTGCAGTCAGCATGCTTATTGGCTGAACCCCCAACACTTGTGACACCTGTGGCAATATGTTGTATCTGTTGTACGATAAAACTGCACATTTGGAATGGCCAGCCTATGGTATAGCTGTGCAATAATCATGCTATGTAATCACCATCTTCATATGTAGTGCCATTGAGGTGGATGGATTATCTCAGTAAAGGAGAAGCGCAAACACAGATTTGTGAACAATATTAGAGAGAAGTAGGCCTTTAGTGTACATAGAAAAGGTTGTAGTACATGCTCACAAACAGAGGGGAGAAAATCAAGCATTGCGTTTATATTTTTGTTGACTGCCACAAACATCCTAATCGGTAATTTAAGGTGTCGTATATATTTCTATTGACAAGTGTATTTCACCTAGTGCTTACATACAGCGATGCAGTCTGGATTTGTAAAAGACTGGATCACACTGAAGGACATCCTGGTACAATGTCAGTGTGCAGTACAAATTGCAACAATTCAGGCTATACAACTTGCTTTTCTTTGTAAATAGCATACTTCACAGTAAGAGTGCCTGTAGGTGTCTCACAACTTTGTCCATATACTGTACTGTAGTGTACTGACTCAAAGTCTGCATCTGGCCCTTGGGATTTTTGGGGGTGTCAAATCTTTGTCTGCTCTGTTCAGCAATCCAGGATTTGATGGGGCTGCATGGCCTCTGTTCACCTCTGAGCACCAGGAGTATGTAACGCTGAACTCTAACCTTCCTGAAACGAGGAGGATGATGAGAGCCAAGGAGTGTTACTTATGGAATAAACTTATACCAAGAATACAGAAGGTTTCAGGTAAGACATGCTTTCCGTAAATGCTCCAATCAATGCTTCTATTCACTTTTTTTTCTTAGTTTCTTAGTTGTCTGGTGTGAAAGCAAAAGCAAATAACCGCAGGAATTTCTAATGGCATTAAAGGCTGTGGCAGTGCCTGCTAATTGTTATTTTTAAAGTGGCGTTCATTTTTGTTAACACCACTCAGCTGTGAAACCCAGGCATGCTATCCTTGCCATGCTGTTGTTTATAATAAGCTTTTCAGCAGTATGCAGTTAGTTCCTCCAGCCCTCTAGGTGGCGCCAACATCTGAACGTACTTGCTTGGATTAATCCCGCCTCTTTGTGCATTGAGTGGCTCAACATAACACATACATGCACGCTAGTTATGTTTGTCATCACCTAATGTTACCAATTTGGGCAGTGTTCAACTAAGGCAGTGGTTTTCAAACTGGGGGGCGCCCCCTAGGGAGGGCCCTGTGTTATGACAGACATGTCATAACGTCTTCAAACTTCGGATGATCTTTAATTTCCATTACACGCCAATAACGGTCTTCATAGCAATCAAAGCTCATCTCAGCTCTTTTGGATTGCACAACTAAAACAAATATTTACTTATTAATTAATTAATGCTGCGATTGACTGGCGACCATTCCAGGGTGTACCCCGCCTCTCGCCCAAAGCCAGCTGGCATAGGCTCCAGCATCCCCGTGACCCTAATGAGGATAACCGGTACAGAAAATGAATGAATGAATGAATTAATTAATTAATGTGTGTTCAGTGTAGGTCTCCTGTTAATAATAATTAAAAATGACACGTGTTTAACCTAAATTAGGGTGATTTTAAATAAAAGCAGACCATTTATAATAGTAAAAAATATGTAGTCAGAATGATACAATCTGGATCACATTTTTATATGATTCAGTGCTGAGATTGATTCTCGAATCAGACTCCTCTAATCGATTTGTGAAATAGTTAACAACCCTAATAGCAATTAGTTAATAGCAAGTTTAGCTACTAATTGCAATTGTGGAGAATGTATGCCTAATCTGTTCTTTCAAACCACTATTGGTAACATATGCAAGCCAGTGTTCTTATATTTTTTGGCTTCCAAAAATGTTCAGAGTGTGTTGCATACAGCCCCTTTAATGCTGGCTGATTGGTTTGTTCTTTCCCGTATTACCACATTGGTTCTGGTTCTTACTCTTGACATTTTGTTTGATTAACTATTATGATACATTTTACACATATGCAGTCTACTGAAAAGTTTGGACATACCTTCTCATTTAATAGCATGAGCAGGCATGTTCAAACTTTTGACTGTAATGACCATTTAGAAAGTAAAGTATGTCTGTCTCTTTGTTCACAGATGACCAGTTGTGTGGGACTGCAAATGGGATTAAGCTCCATTATTATTGCAAGGTTCTCATGATTTTATTGTTGATCATCTTTATGTTTTTGTAAAGGTACCAAACTAAGTACCAAAATAAATACCAAAATAAGGGACAATAATGGTAGATCAGGCTGTGCACAAAAACATATTTGATACGGGTAATTCCCACCCAGCTGCAATGGTGTGATTTTGAAATCAATAGTATTTTTACACCTGTGTGGATTGATTGTGTGTATGTGCAACGACAAAAAGTACAGCACAACCTCTACCAACAATTCAAGTTTTAGTTGTTATTCTTTCATTGGTAGAGGAGCACTATACATGATTAACTTAGTTAGTTGAAGTTATTGTGGTCCTTGGAGTTATATATTTGGTTCAAACTAAAGCTGTAGAGGTGCTTTGGCATTTTTGAATGAATTTTAAGTAATATTTTTTAAACTTTCATGGACTGTTGTGAGGAACATATGAACCAATATGCTAGTTGGCTCAAAATGTCACACAGGCATCTCTATTTTTGTGAGATAACGTGCACATTTAAAAAAAAAAAAAACATTATTGCAGTAAGATTACACAAGCCACGAAAGTCATTATTTTAAATTCACTGAAAGGTATTTTCACATCAGTGAAAGACATACTTTGCAAAAAAGAGACCATTTCAAAGTATGTCAAGCATATGGCTTTTATACTTTTGACCATCCAATATTTCAATTATATAACTACAAAGGGAATAAAAAGATTCAGAATTTGTTTCTGAATGCACAGCAAACGTTACAAGCATTCTCTTTTACTATATTATACGTTTACTGATTTGTTGAAATATTGCTTAATAAAATATCATTCAATAATTACATCTGGTGGTTAATAATCATTGCATTTGCTTGTACAAAAACAAGAAAACAGGTCATGCTACACACACACACACACACACGTCAGGTAAATTCAAAGTTGTGAATGTGACTTTTGATGTAGAGGATTTATAATCACAAAACACCATGAAGCCAAAGTATTTGCATAACCAAAGACAACACTCCAAAAAAACAAATGGTCACTGCAAGTGGCAAGATTCACTTGTACCATAACATTTGATGACAATGACCTAACACCTAAAATAACTGAGCAGATCTAAGCATCTAAAGCTGTTTTTCTTTTTAACGTATTTTTCTCAGTAGTTGTTTTTGATAAATTTAGGGTCTGGGGAGTCACCGGATCTCGTGACAAAATCGCCAATTTGTCAGCACGGGGGGACAGATGTCTGGCAGTGAGTGGTGATTAATGTTTATGACAGTGAAAAGTTCATTAATTAAAGATGACACCTCCCACGGCATGTCTCCTGAAATCATCATTACCAACCCCCAGGCATATATAAGGCGGCATGTGTTCAAGAAATGTCAGTGAATAATTAAAAAAAACACAACACCATTGTCTCATATCAAGCAGTAAAGGGGAGTTTATAGAAAACGAAAAAGACCTTGATTTTTTTGCGGGTTTAAGTAATGTCATTACCCACATTTAAGGAATTAAGTGTAGCATTAAAAATGCCCATCGATACCATTTGTTGCTCGTATGGTTGTGGTCACAAGCAAATTACTCTACCATGATCCCTATTTCTTTTAACAATAGCTTAGTAGAGAAGCATATACAGACAAAAATAGTAGATTCTTAGGAATAGAAAATATAATAACGCAATGTAATTACTTCAAAACAAACTTAATGGCTTAAAAAAACAATTATGCAGGAAGTTTTTACTTGTTTTCTATGTTAATAGGAAATAGCCCATGTTGAACATGTTTACCATACTGACCCAAATATAAAGCCACACAACAACCTAGTGTTTAGCATGTTGTCCACACAGTTACCTCGATACTGGAAAGTGCAGGTGAAGTCTCCAAGATTAAAGTAAACAATTAATGGCATTACCTGCACTGCAGCCGGAGGAGATGCTACTGCAGCAGGCGGAGGTGCCTGGACGACCAGTGTTGTATGAAACCGTTGTCCTGTAGGAAGGTCCAATGTCTCTCAAGCTTCAGCTTTGTAACTGACTGCATGACATTTACACCCAAGATCTCCTGGTAGTAAATTGAATACCTTGCACACGCTGGAGATTCCCTGTACGTAAAGAAGCGAAACAGCCCAGGAGCATGACTGACCCCCCCGCCATGCTTCACAGTAGGTAAGGTGCTCATTTCTTTATAGGTCTCGTTGTTCCTCCTCCAGACATATTGTTGATTAATAGGCTCAAATAGTTACAATTTTGTCTTGTCACAGTAGAGAACACACACTTTTCTGTGTCCAGGTTCCAGGATAGCGTCCTCCTTCTGCCGCGCACAAGTGGCGTTCAATGAGTAAATTATGCTTTCAATTGCGTCTTTTCAAGTGTTTCATGTCTGCTATCTTTTTATATCCATATCCTTGTTTATAAAATTACCTGCTCTCTTGACTTTTTTGACCATTACCTGGACTTCACAATGTTGCAAAGACACCATTGATTGTCCTGAAGGAGCTGAGAATGTTGATTGTTTTAAATCTACTGGATTGTTGGTCATTATGGTTCTGTTCACATCTACAGGTGTTTTCAACACCTGATTGAAACCTCTTTTCCTATGAATTTAAAGATTTAGTGTGGAACACACAAACATTTGTATTAGAAAATGTACTGTTGTGATTTTAGTTGCATGTAGTTAAATTCAAGTCCTTGTACGACTTCATTACAATCATGATTCTTTTTTTAAAATTTCCTAAAATCCTGTCACGCAGTGGGGGTTGAATGATTTTGAACACAACTCTACATTCTTCCTTGTATGGTAACTTATGGCCCACACTGTCTAATAAAATAATCCTGATCTTTTTCAGATCTTTTTCATTTAAATTTAAATCAGACTCTGGACTCTAAAAAAAGGGAAAGCAGCTGGAGTTGATAATGTCCCTTCTGAACTACTTTAAGCGGCTGGAGAGGAACTCATAGACTAGCTGACCATACTATGTGGACAGGCGTTTGGCCGACAAAGTGGACGCAATCACTTGTGCCGAAAAAGGAAAACTGTAGGACTATGTCTTATCAGTCACCCAAGCAAAGTGCTTTTTCAAGTACTTTTGAGTAGGCTGAAACCCCAAAATGAATGCATCATAGCTGAAGAACAAGCTGAGAATACTGTGTGAGCGATACAAACAATACCAGCAAAGTTTGTATCATGCGTTCGTAGACTTCAAAAGAACCTTCGACAGAGTGTGGCAGGATACAATATGGGCAACGATGTGGTTTTACAACATCTGCCTTCGTATCACACATTGCATTGAAAGCTTGTACTCATCTGCAAAGAGTGCCATTATAATGAGAATATNTGAGAATTTAAATATTAAAGAAAAATTTATTACTGTAATAAGTGTGCTGGAGGTAATTTTGTAGGTCTTTGGCAGTGCTCACCCTGTTTCTCCTTGTACAAAGAAGCAGATACTGATTCTGCTGAGGGTTTAAGGACCTTCTAAGCCCCTGTCTATTTCTCCTGGAGTAAGTACCTGTCTGCTGGAATCTCCTCCATGCTCTTGAGACTGTGCTGGGAGACACAGCAAACCTTCTTGCAACGGTACGTATTGATGTGCCATCCTGGAGGAGTTGGACTACTTGTGCAACCTCTGTAGCATCCAGGTACCGCACCAAGCTATCAACAGAGATGTTGATCCAAGCCAAATGAAAAACTACAGCAGTAGAAAGTCAGTCTGTATAAAATCAGCCAAAGGAGATGAGGAGTCATTGGCCTCAACCTTGAAAACCATTCCTGTTTGGGGGTCTGTCTCATTGTTGCACCTCTGATGCACCTGTTGTTTATTTCATTAACAACAAAGCAGCTGAAACTGATTAACAACCCCCTCTGCTACTTAACTGACCAGATCAATATCCCAGAAGTTTGACTGATAGGTTACTATACTCTGATTAAAAAGTGTTTCTCTATTTTTTTTAGCTGTGAATTATGTGAATCTCATAATGATACAAGAAGAATGTTTCAGAGATTATCTGAGAAGAAAGTACAGAAGTGACTACAGACATAAAACATATTTTGTAAGTCTCAATACAATAATTAAATGTATAAAGTTGTCTTTTGGAAAAATTACGTTGATTTACTGTACATGGGTCGCTTTATAAAAAGTGGTCCTTGTGTACTTTTCATTTTTCAGTATGTGACCCTCAGTGGAAAAAGTTGGATTTAAATCAATATGGTCACTCCTTTAATTTTAATTATTTTTATTTTTATTTTAAACAATCTCCTACATAGTTTTAGTTAAATATTGTAGAAGATTTATTTTTATATAGTATAATAGCAGATGTTTTCTTCTTTGTGCATTATTAATGTAAATGAGATCCATATTCATGTCTTGTCACACTAAAAACATGTCCTCATCTGTTGAAGGGGCATTTGAGTGTCCCCCCGTAAAGCAGAATACGTCATTTAGTACAAATAGCAAGTAAGAATTACTATGTCATTCGAGACCGACATGAACATCATTCAAATGAGACAGACAATTAAGAAAAGGGCATAGCCAAAGTGAAACAAATTTGTGTAGACAAATGGTCGAGGACTACCTGTAGATATTCACAGCAGGTAACACTGACTGATTGACTCATGATAACTAATTTTTCAGCAGGACCATAGACAATGATGACAGACAGAGTGGGATGACATTGAACCATGCATGCTCCTCAAGAGTTAAATGCAGAGAGGAATTCCATTGTATTTTGTTCATGTGCCAAATAAATATATTTGTTTATACTAGAAAAAAACATTTTGTAGCCTGATTTTACTTATGTTACTGATCTTTCAAAAGGGGATACATTTATTTGCTTCATTTCATGTCACAATTGACGGTGAGCATGGATAATTATGATAATTATGACTAAGGATTGTATGATTATGAATGGATGTGTTGTCTTTATAGAAAAAAAAATGTATAAACATGTCTTTTGTGTGGGTGGAGTTGGCTAGATGGGTTGTCTGTTTTAATGCAATTGATGGAAATTTAAATGAAAATGCCTTTTGGTTTCCTGCCAGACGTGTAAAAATGGTGAATTTTGACACTTGTTATATGAATTTTGACCCTAGTTTATATTTGAGCACACCTTGAAGTAAGACCGGGTCAAACAAAGTTGGATTTGACAAAATGTACCTGTAGATTTGTTCTTACCAAATATCATGGCATCACTACTATTTAACAAAACCTAAAGAAAAACAGTGGCTCCAAGGGGTTTGCTAGCTCACAAAGGCCTCTATCTTCAACAATGGTAAAGAGCTGGTCATCCGGTCCATCATCGTCTGTCCAAACCACACCCAAGTAGTCTGTTTGCACCTTTCAAGCGCTGCAGCGATGGGAACAAGCCCTGGGTAATGCAAAGCTTGCGTTTTAGGTAGTTTATAATGTTTGTTGTGTTTAGTGCATTTGGTGCCACTAGCTCTCAGACAGTCAGAACAGTCAAGAAATCCCACTCATTTGTGACCATGTTTGTTTACATGTGAGTAAACGTCACAAGCTTCATTTGTTCATAACCCACCTACAGCACAGTATGGGTATTCGTGCCTCATTGTGTGTAATTAGCATTTTTTGTGGTACCAGGTTTTATGGTATCATAATTCATTATTTTGGTGCAATAATTATTGATCAAATATTTTTGTTCACATCATTATGGTTGGCTTTATAAATGGCTTTATAGATAGGCATTATAGATGGCTCTAATAGTTGATTAAAGCCATCTTGGTAGAGGAAATGCACTCAACTAGTTACCACTGAAGCTCTTTCAGACACCAAAACACATGTAGATCTTGTTATTTTTACCACGAAAAATAACATTGACTACTTCAAAACATGCATTGAAATGCATATTTCCCGTGTTATTTGTTGCAAGTGACTCGTAGCTTGTTCTCATTTCTAAAACACACAGATCGACAAACTTCCATCCATCCATCCATTTTCTTCTACTTATCCGGGTCTGGGTTGCGGAGGCAGCAGTCTCAGTAGGTAAGCCCAGACTTCCCAGTCTCTAGCGACCTCATCCATTTCCACCAGGAGGACACATGGCGTTCCCAGGCCAGCTGTGAGACATATTCCCTCCAGCGTAGGCGTGGTACACACACTAAAAGGTAACAACTGTTAATGACAATTCACAGTGTGAGTACAGTTAAATCAATTAATTTCACATTTTTCCATTTCAAGCTATTGCCCTGAAGCTATGAAGCATCAATATTTATATTTTGATTTACAAGTGGATTCCCGAAAATTCACAATTCAACATTCACAGCCATGCAAATTAATGGATTTTTGTTAAAAAAAAATATATATATATACTTTTTTTTCTTTATGTCCCACTAATAATGTTTTTTGTCAAGTTTAGATTTCAAACTTTGGTGTGCAGTCCTTGTACGCATCACAGTTGTGTGTTGTGAGGCGCAGATTTGTTTGGTTCCGGAAGCAGTAGCATCAACAATCAATCCAGGCTTTACAATTGCAGCGAGGTGAACACAAGTTATATGTTCAATCAAAGGTTTTTTTGTCAAAAGTAAACATGTTTATGGCTGTATCAATTACTTTATTTGCTGGTGGTTCCACCTTCTAAAAGGCCAACAGCTAATGTCTTCATGTTAACAGCATCACCATCACAGTTCTTCTGCCCGTGTAAAACCCCAACAGCATATTGTCGTATACTGCGTGGTGTTTTTAGGAGGAAAAAATAGAATACTGGGAAAGTGATATTAGGCTGTGCATTGGCAAGATTAAAGATTTACATGATAACGCCCCACTGCAGACTAAATAACTATATGAACAAACTTCAACCCCACAGATGCTGTTTGATGTTGAGGAAAAACACATTTTTGTAATGACGCCAACATCCTTCTGCATTTACAATGCAAAAAGAGTTGTTTACTCTTTTGCATTCAAATATGTATTTTTTTTTTTTATTGTGCATATGCCCTATTTCTCATTGGTTTTGTACTAGTCGATAGATTTTAATTCTAACAATATCCTGCAGTCACAGCATATACTGATTGCTACGACACAACAAAGCCAAATGTTGAACCCGAAGCAGAGACTAACTAAATATGTAGTCAAGTTTAACAACAAAAAGTGCACAAACTGTAGTGCACAAAACTGTTTTGCACAAACTCTTTTGTTTCCAGGATTTGGCAATCCCGTGAATCACTTAACTAATATTTAGTTCTATGACCACAGTTTTTTTTGAACTGCTTCACATCTGTGTGGCATGGAGTCAACTTGTGGCACCTTTCAGCTGTTATTCCACCCCACCCATCCATTTTTTATACCGCTTATACTCATTTTGGTCGCGGGTACGATGGAGCCCATCCCAGCTGACTGGTCGCCAGTCAATTGCATGGCAGACACACAAACATTCACATTCATACCGATGGACAATTTAGAGTCGCCAATTAACTTAACATGCATGTTTTTGGAATGTGGGAGGAAACCGGAGTACCCGGAGAAAACCCACACACGCACGGGGAGAACATGCAAACCACACACAGAGATGCCCAACGGAGATTCAAACCCTGAACCTCCTGACTGTGAGGCCAACATGCAACCCACTCATTCACTGTCCGGGGTTATTCCACCCCAAGATTCTTTAACAATATTCCACAATTCATTAACATTTCTTCTTGGCTCTGTTTCAGAAACAGAAATTTTGATGTCACCCCACAAGTTTCCATATAATTAAGTTCCGGGGATTGGGCTGGCCACTCCATACCATATCATGACAAGATTTTGAGTTTAGGTTAATTGTCTTTTTGAAACACCCAATTCAAGGGCATGTCCTCTTCAGCATAAGGCAACATGACCTCTTCAAGTATTCTGACTTTTGCAAAATGATCCACGATCCTTGCTATCTGATAAATAGGCCCAACACCATAGAAACATGCCCTTATCATGATGCATGCACCACCATGCTGCACTGTCTTCACCGTGTACTGTGGCTTGAATTCGGAGTTTGGGAGTCGTCTCACAAACTGTCTGCAACCCTTGGACCCAAAAAGAACAATTTTATTCTCATCAGCCCACAAAATGTTCCTGCATTTCTCTTTAGGCCAGTTGATACAGTGTGTTCTTTGGCAAATTGTAACCTCTTCTGCACATGCCTTTTATTTTCAACAGAGGGACTTTGCAGGGGATTCTTGCAAATAGATGAGGTTCACACAGAAGTCTGTCACAGGACTTTCAGGCAAGTCTGGTTTTGCTCTCCATTTTAAGGCATTAGAGATCATTTTAGCAGCCAACAATTTTTTGTACCTCTTTATAAGTTTTCCCCTCTCCAATCAACTTTTTATTCAAAGTACGCTGTTCTTCTGAACAATGTCTTGGACGACCCATTTTCCTCAGGCTTTCAAAGAGAAATGCATGTTCAACAAGTGCTGGTTTCATCCTTAAATGGGTGCCACCTGATTCACACCTGTTTTTTCACTAAATTCATCACTGATCACTGATTGAATGTCACACTGCTATTTTTTAACACACCCCTTTTAACTAATTGCCCATTTGTACAGCTTTAAGAGCATGCATATCATGAATGCTGGGTCTTGTTTGTTTTCTGAGAATCTACTGCACCTACCGGTAACTTGTTTGCCATGTACAAATAAAAATATGCTGTACTAATAACAGTACTCAATATAGTTGGACTGATATTATTTTGAACACTACTGTATAAAAACAAATCCTACTTTGCGGATATTCATTTAATATGGTCGGGTCTGGAACGAATTAACTGTGTTAAATGAAATGTACACTTTAAAAAGGCCTGATTGACAGATCACAATCTTGTGGCTTCCAATGTTGATTTCCATTTTGGTAGCAAGCTAGTAGGCATGTCTTCCGCTTTCCACAGTGAGCATCTTTTAGTCCTACTTTTTTCTTTAACCTCTCAGTATTTTTGCTAGCCTTTGTTACATCCCCTTTTTTGTGACTAAAAGACTATTGACTACAGCCACCAGCATTATTTCTCTGCATCCAAAAGGTAACAACAATAAACATCAGTAAAATGGGACAGATTCATGCTTGTCAGTCTGTACAAATTTGATAAATGCTAGACATAAGTGTTTCCCAATCCTTTTACACAGTGTACCCCATCAGACGTTTGACCTGCAGCCATGTAACCCCTACTCCTGCACACTTTAACTTTATTAATAGTAATTAACTTCAATTGAATATACTTAATTTAATATAAATAATTGATTAATTAATTGTATAGTATTATATATATATACATATATACTGTATAGTATGGGTCAAAATTTTGTATTTTGCATGGTCACATTTTGATGTCACAGGAGCACTATTAAATAGATGACTTTTCCTCCTACCTCTCTTTTAGAAATATGTAACATAGTTGATTGGTTAATTCATTTTATAGTAATTCCAGATCAAAATGTACATTTTGCATTGTTACATTTTTTGCAACCACATAAGTAATCAATCTACATATTATTCCAGTCTGATGCTGTTATCCATCCGTTTGAATGGCTTGAATTTGAACGCCACTTTCATTGTCCACTCATGATGGTGGAGGTTTAAATCTACAAAATAATGTATTAGCAAATGAAAAGGAAAAGTTTAACAATCATGATATTTTCACTGCTGCGCCAATGGAACACCAATATAAATGAAATCTTTAAGATTAAACAATCTTAATGCACAAAATAATCAAACTTATTTGTTCATATGATGCACACAGAGCAGTGAACAACATTGTGTGCTGTCTTCATTTGGCTTTCTGCTCCTTGCGCCGTGAGGCACCCTCGTGATTGAGAGTGTTAGCCGCTAAATGTTTTTCATTTTTATTCACATACCCCCATTACAAATTGGCGTATCCCACTTTGGGATCCTACATTATACATGCTGTAGAGCTATGTAGTTTTCATTCACATCATCAGTAGGGTAAAACTAACCTGTCTCACGACGGTCTGAATGGTCTTTATGGTCACGTTCTGTGGTCTCCAGTCAGCTTGACGTGCATGTTTTCAGTATGAGAAAAAAGGTTCAAACCAAGATTGAAACCCACACATTTGTTTGAATTGCATTGACAAGCTATGGCTTCGCATCACCTTAAAAACCACAAATAGTGTAAAGTGGTAATGTTATTTGGTATTCCCGATGTTTTCAAACTCACAATTTAAGAGTCAGCATCCCTGCTAGAAAAAAAATACAAATTTGTTACTTATTCAAACGACGCACGCTCCTGCTTTCATCCCCACATCCAAGCTACCCCACTCTCCATTACTCCTCTCAATGCAGTGCTTTTGCCAAGCGCCTTAGCGTTGAGCTGCTCTCCTTTCAATACCGCTGATTAAAAATGTCTGATGCATCAACACGACTAAGCAGATTACAGATTTAGTTCCCAAAAGCAAAGGTTTCTACTAGGGAAAGAAGTGTGCAATATTAGAGGGCACCTAAAACCAAAGCAACT
Organism: Oostethus manadensis; assembly: GCA_024372805.1. Classification (NCBI taxonomy): domain Eukaryota; kingdom Metazoa; phylum Chordata; class Actinopteri; order Syngnathiformes; family Syngnathidae; genus Oostethus; species Oostethus manadensis. Next base: position 1,472,796 of record QODF01000028.1, on the reverse strand, counting down.
ATGTGACCTTTAGTTGCACATTTTCAAAGCATATGGGAGTCTGGTTACATGTTTCTGTATCTGTGAATCATTAACTGATTTGTGTCATTTTAAAATAACAGGGGGAAATGAGACATAGATATGCATCATGGTTTTCTTGACCTGATCTTTGCGATACTCTGAGAACTGAGCTGTGGGAAAACATCGTGCCATAATGTGATGCTATTTGTTGCAAATTGCGGGAATGCTAGTCTTCATCATTTTCTCAGTGGTATATACATTAGAATGCAGTGGCAAAATACAAAAATGTGTTCTCACAAGCTCTCAAGACTGCAACTCATGAAAAAATGCCAAATGCAATCCAAAGAGTCTCAAATCCACAGGAAAGCATGTGAAAACTGCTCCGATAAATAATAATGGCCATTCCAATGTCAACAACATACTCATTCCTCTATTCCACAGGTGTCAAACACAAGGCCGGGGGGCCAGCCACACCAGGCGAGGGCCTGAGAATAAAGTGCCAATAATGCAATTGAGCTTTTTCTTTCTCAATGTTTTTGTTGTTTCAGTTTGACAGAAAAGTCTTCTGAACTTTAATATTATGAGACATGAACAAGATATTGAGAGCATTTGTTTGTTATCAAAAATTAATATTTGAATGTGTGCTTGTCACCTTAACTTTCACTTCACTCCTCATTTCCTGGCAAGCTATTTATCGATTCTCATAATCGAATGCACGGGCAATTGTGTGATAATATCATGAGGTTATATTAATCTTCATCCATCCACACATTTTCCACCACTCTAGGGTTTCTGGTATGGTGGAGCCTATCCCAGCTGTCTTCGGGCGAGAGGTGGCCTGGATATTCATATTCATTCATATTGACAGTTACAAGTGGCCCTCTGAGGGCAGCCATAACTTCAACGTGGCCCTCAATGAATGTGAGTTTAACACCCCTGCTCTACTCATTTTTATGTTCCTTTCCTGGTGGTTAATCCATCCATCCATCCATTTTCTATACCGCTTATCCTCATTAGGGTCACGGGGATGCTGGAGCCTATCCCAGCTGACTTTGGGCGAGAGGCGGGGTACACCCTGGACTGGTCGCCAGTCAGTCGTAGGGCACATATAGACAAACAAACATTCACACTCACATTCATACCGATGGACAATTTAGAGTCACCAATTAACCTAACATGCATGTTTTTGGAATGTGGGAGGAAACCGGAGTACTCGGAGAAAACCCACACACGCACGGGGAGAACATGCAAACTCCACACAGAGATGCCCAACGGAGATTTGAACCCAGGTCTTCCAGATCTCCAGACTGTGTGGCCAATGTGCTAACCACTCAGCCACCGTGCGGCCCCTGGTGGTTAATATGATATCCAATATTACTGTATGTGCAATCCACTTGCACAAATTGCAATCATTTGAATCATTTGTCAGAAAGAATAAATAAGGAATCGAGATGAATTTCAGGACCACTATAGAAGTACACTAATTACTTCTCCTCTCAAATATCATCCAAGATTGAGTGTGTACGTATATCTATGTGGGTCGGTGCGCAGAGGCAGACACATCCACAGAGAAAATGGAGTGTCCTAAAACACACACATACACACACACATATATATATACATATATATATACACACACACACACACACACACTGGTATGCAGAGGTTTGGGCACCCCTGATAATTTTCAAGATTTTCCTTTATAAATCATTAGTTGTTTGGATAAGCAATCTCAGTTAAATATATCATATAGCAGACAAACAGTGATATTTGAGAAGTGAAATAAAGTTTTTAGTATTTACAGAAAGTGTGCCATAATTATTTAAACAAAATTAAGTAGGTGCACAAATTTAATTGGGAAAACACACCAGTGGCTGGAAAAGGCTCCATTGAAAGACAGCACAGAGGCACTAATCATGGCAGCACAAGAACCACTTTAGAGAGGTGCAGGCTGAAGTCCCAGAGACAGTGGAGGACATTACAAGAGGGTGTAAGATGCTGGCAGGAAATGCATACATGGAGCCGCAAAGAGGAATACAGTAGTGTATTGTATTCTCCAGGTGGTATTGTCTGGCTTCTCTTGGTTAATAAACTCTTTTAGCCCATCATATACATATAGGAGTTGGAGATGCCTCAGTAAAATTTAAAATCTCTGAAGGCAGGCTAATTGTGCCACACTGTGGAAACCCCTGCTCTAATCCAATTTTCTTCTTATTACCAATGCACTGAAAAATAAAAATGACAAGTGTGTACTTACACCATATACAACATCTTGACATAATTATGCAGGTTTATGGTTTTGTGTCAAGGCGTTGACATACAAGCCTTGAAAACTCTCCACCATTGCATAACTTGCACCTACAAAAAAATTTGACAGTACTAGTACGTTGGCACATGATTTTCTCTGTGTATACCAACACCTTCTCCTTATACATATGCAATACAAGTCAATTTCATCATTACGCCATGTGTTGACTGACTGGAAAATACAGCCCTAGCATTTTGGTCGAAAATTGCACAACACGGACGCAACAGTTTAAAAAGGGTTGCGGCGTCGTCAGAAGGGACAGTATGGTGACAACGCAGATGCATAAAGCAGGCTTAAATCGAACAGGGGGATGTTATGGGTTGGATATTCTGCAATCCTCTGCAATGCTGGTTAAAAGTGGCCTTCAGTGTGAGTGCTCTTGCTGCATGACAGCACTAGACGACTCATTTGGTAACATTTTTTGGTCTACCTGTGATGTCCCTCACTTGTCTCCTGTTCTCTAATTAGGTCATCTGTCCTTTACCTTTGAGACTCCTGGGGTGTTCATAGGAGCACATCAATTGCAGCATCTTCATAAAAACTTTGTTCTCTCTGTTTGAAATAATTCGACTAATTGATTTCCACATGTTTTGTGACAGTAAAGATCAGTAATCTCTGCCCAGAGGTGATATTTACTCAATTGACCTCTGTCCCCAAAACACGCCTCTCTGGTGAATAAGGACATACAGTTTCAGATGACAGCGTAAAATCAATATAAATAAAAATATTTACATATCTTTTTAGCCTTTTTGAAAGCTACTCAGTCATTTTGACAAGTAACACAACTGAAATTCACCATTTCAAAGTCTAAAGAATGTAAGATTCATGCACGTGGAAAGACATACATAATTGATTTGATATGGCATGATATTCCATCTTCTATATTGATCATTCTGTACAAACTGCCTCAGTGTGTATATGCACCATTACTTCCTTAAATAAAATGATGACCCATTGGACAACTTACCCAAATTGTGTTCCAAGTGAGAAAGCTACTAATGGAAGAGGCCTGTGGTCTCCGTGGATGATAAACAGCAGATCATGTACTTTTTTTCTCCAAAGTGAACCAAGCTGCCCCAGGCTTATTTGGGTCAGAGAATGAATTCAGCGCTGCAGGAAGCTTTGGCTGCAGAATGAAGGCGCAAACAATCAGCCTCTTTCAGATCCTGCCAGAAAATGTCTCATCCCTTCAGAAGACCAGTGACTTATTGGGCATTAGGCTGTAAAACGTTTGGACAAAACAAAGGCCTGAGGAAAAACTGATGGAACAGGACAGTGTGTTGAGCCTGGTGTCCTTACACCATTATTGGAGACAAAGCCACTTTATAAAATGAGTCAAACTAGTGTGAATTAGATTGTTTGCTTCACTGAAAGCAGAGAAACTCTCTTATCCATGGATTACTTTCAGGATTTGAGAAACCTGCAGTTTGCCTGATTGCCACCAAGATTGAGGATCAACTGCAGTAATTTGATTTAAATGGATGCCTCAACAGAAATATATTGTTTATGCAAGGGTATTAAATCAAACACAGTCACAATGGACACTTATTTATTTTGATTTTCTGCATTCTTTGTCTTTTTACCCCTTTTCCAGTTTTGTGTTCATCCCAATTATCTCTACTTTTCATCTGTTTGCTGTCTTGTTTTTTTAATAGTCTGATTTAAAGATATATTTCAGTAAACCTGCAAGCCTAAAATTTTGGACCTTAGTCTTGAAAACATGCAGCAGCATATCTGTTGGAGTTAGACGTTACCAGCGTAGTGGGAGTAAATCAATCTACCAGAGCTTCTTTTAGGCCCTGTCCGCATGGGATTTCATCTTGTTCTGGCGGGTTGAAAAACAGTTATGTCCACACACTGTCGGATATTCACCTCTCGTGGGGAACGGATCACTGTGTGAAAATAATGTAGTCAAGGTTCCTACGGATTTGACATTTCAAAATGTTATACTTTTTCCAGTCTCAGTATATAGATGTGTTTCATTAGCTGTAACAATTAATAGAGGAAGTGGTGATCCATTTAATTGGCAACTATTGTGGTATTCAATCAATAATTTCTGTTATAATACTATGTGAACCAAACCGCCAACAGTTTGTGTTTGGTTCATAGGGATTTGGTCCTAACCGATGAAAAAGTAAGCAAGCTTCAGATTAACTAACAAAGAAAAGAATTGTTTGTTGCAGCACTAGTACAGTGTAAATAAATTATGTAATTGTTTTGATTATTCTTAATACCCTCCTGATTGTCAATTGTTTTTTGATATGAAAAAGGCTGAAAATATTACAAATAATATATTTGTCAATGCTTTCAGAACTTCTGATACATGATGTGACTAGACCGAGGTAGTATGTCATTTACATTTACTTATTTTAGACTAATACAAAATAAAAATGTCTGATTAATCAGATAAGTGGGAGGGCAGTAAATATCTCAGTTCTTTGCCTGACTTATTGAGAATAATAATGATCATTCATCCATCCATTTTCTTCCGCTTATCTGAGGTCAGGTTGTGGGGGTTGCAGCCTAAGCAGGGAAGCCTAGACGTCCCTCTCCTCAGCCACTTCGTCCAGCTCTTCCTGGCAGATGCTGAGGCATTCCCAGGCCAGCTGAAACACATGCTCTCATACGTGTCCTGGGTCTTCCTCGAGGCCTCCTACCGGTTGGACGTACCCAGAACACCTTCCCAGGGAGGCATCCTAACCATATGCCCGAGCCACCTCATCTGGCTCCTCTCAATGCGGAGGAACAGAGGTTCTACACAGAGTCTCTCCCGAATGACAGTGCTTCTCACCCTATCTCTAAGGGAGAGCCAGGCCACCCTGTGGAGAAAACTCATTCCGGCCAGTTGTACCCACAATCTTGTCCTTTCGGTCACTCCCCAAAGCTCACGACCATAGGTGAGGGTAGAAACTTAGATGGACCGAAAAATTGAGAGCTTTGCCTTTCGGCTCAGCTCTCTCTTCACCACGACAGACCGGTGTAGAGTCCGCATCACTGCAGACGCTGCACCAATCCGCCTGTCCATCTCGTGTTCCATCCTTCCATCACTCGTGAACAAGATCCCGAGATATTTAAACTCCTACACTTGAGGCAGGACCTCATCCCCGACCCGGAGATGGCACTCCAACCTTTTCTGGGTGAGAACCATGTACCGTGTACTACGTACGTAGTCTTTTGCTTAAGTGCTGGTGTATGAGTTCATGCTGAGCATTGCTATCACAGCTTACTTACGTCAGTAGAGTTAAGGCAATGAAATGGGGAGCCTTAATGAAAGAGAGAAGTAACCCAACAGATGAATTCCAGGAAAGTCAGTGTACCCTTGAACTCTCATATGCATTGCTGTACATCCACACCCCCAAGGGGATATGCTGGTTCTTTTGAAGAACATGAGACATGCTGATTACCGTGTGACACAGCAACCTCACCTATACTGCATTCCACCAGCTTTCTATGTACCATGTTTTATGTTTCTCCTCTGCAAGCATGTCTATGGTGTAACTGTATGAAAGCACAGTGAATGTAAACATGTCAAATGCAATTTTTCTTGCTCTTCTGGTTAACCACCACCGTGATATTTCAATAGGAAGTAATATACTATGTTTTTAATTAAGGATGTGCGATAATGGCTTATTTTTTTTCTCCAACTCTCAATTCAATACCGATATGTGTCACCTAACAGATCTCCTCTCGTGGAATTAACAAATAAAGTGGTTTTCAAAATAATACCAGTCCAATGTGACTGTTAGTTATTAGAAAGTACTGTTATTAGTTTATTTTTTGCTACATGGCAAACAAGTTACCAGTAGGTGCAGGAAATTCTCAGAAAAAAAACAAGACCGAGCATTCACAATATGCACGCACTTAAGGCTGTGCAATTGGACAATTAGGTGAAATTTATGTGTTCATACTAATAGCAGCATGGCATTTGATCAGTAATCAATTTTATGAAAAAACAGGTATGAATCAGGTGACCTCTATTTAAAGATGAAACCAGCATTTGAGAAACATGCATTTCTCTTTGAAAGCCTGAGGAAAGTGGGTCGTTCAAAACATTGATTTAAAAGTTGATTGGAGAGGGGAAAATGTAAGAAGGCAAATCAAATGCCTTAAAATGGAGAGCAAAACCAGAGACACTTGGCAGAAAACTGAAGACAACTATCAAAATGGATCAATGAATAACCAGAATGGTGAAGGCTCAGCCAATAATCAGCTCCAGGATGGTCAAAGACAGTCTGGAGTTACCTTTAAGTACTGTGACAGTTAAAAGACATCAAGCTCATCTTCATCTAATTAGAAGAATCCATTGTAAAGTGTCCATAAGCGGTTACAATTTGCCAAAGAACATATCATCTGGCCTAAAGAGAAATGGATGATCTTTTTGTGGACTGATAAGACTAAAAATTGTTCTTTTTGGGTCCAAGGGCCGCAGACAGTTTGTGAGACAACCCTCAAACTCTGCATTCAAGCCACAGTACACAGTGAAGACAGTGAAGCATGGCGATGCAAGCATCATGATATGGGCATGTTTCGCCTATTGTGTTGGGCCTATTTAGCATATACCAGGGATCATGGATCAGTTTGCATAAGTCAAAATCTCATGTTGCGTTATGTTGAAGATGACATGTCCTTGAAATGGGTGCTTCAACAAGACAGTGACCCCAAACACACTAGTAAACGAGCAAACCCTTGGTTACGAATGTTTGTTGCAGTGGCCAGCCCAATCCCCGGACCTTATTCCAATCAAGAAGTTGTGGGGTGACATCAAAAAAACTTTTTCTTAAGCAAGACTAAGACATGTTAATTGTGGAATGTTGTTAAAGAATCTTGGACTGAAATAACAGCTGAAAGATGACACAAGTTGGTTGACTCCATGCAACACGGATGTGAAGCAGTTATAAAAACCTGCGGTCATACAACTATATTATTAGTTTAGTGGTTCACAGGACTGTAAAAATCCTAGAAACAAAAACGTTTGTACAAAATAGTTTTGAGTTTGTAACGTCAACGGCAGACACTGCTATATTTTGAACACCCCTCTTTTAACTAATTGCCCAATTACACATCCTTAACAGCATGCATATCATGAATGCTGGGTCTTGTTTTCTGAGACTCTAACGCACCTACTGGTAACTTGTTTTTCATGTAGCAGTAAAAATATACTAACAATGATTAATCTTGTTAGTCACATTGAGCTGCTATTATTTTGAACACTACTGTATCTGTTGTGAAGCGAATGGATACAGAATCAGCACTTAACTTCTCGACATGGCTGTAAATAACATTGGGTCGTGTAAGCGTGTAAACATCTGAGAAATACTTGCGATTAGGCAAGGCAAAGTGTGGCTTGAGGAACTTCACAGGTTTGGTGAATCCGGCGCCTTGCACACTAGAAAAGGGCTGGTTAGTCTGTGCGATACGCCAATATTTTTCAGATTAATGGCTTTCGCCCTGGAAATTAGAAGTATTGAAGGAAGGAAGTATTTGTTCCACCTCGCATAACCAACGCTTTGATGTCACTGCAAATTGCAAATTGAATATCTGAAGGAGACACCCCAGACATAACATTAGTCAAAAGCCAGCAAGGTTGTTACTAGCTACCCACGGTTGTTTACACACTTCAGACACAGTTTAAAATGGTCAACATTGGTGTATTGGAGCATAGTCTTGTCCTTAATGGAAGAAGTTCTTCTTTTTCAATGTTTAAGAAAAGCAAAACATCAGTTTTTTTGTTGTTGTTTTTTTTTACTTTACAGCCGACCTGGGCAAACTATGGGCCGTTTAATCTGTTTGATTTGTTTCCACATTATTCCAACACTTAACATCACAGCTGTATCCGGCAATAGAATTTGCAATGTTTTTTTTTTATTACCGTCAATCTATAATTATTAAATTTATATGTTTGCCTATATATTTTTTTATATTTGTATATTTTTTTTAATTAAAGTCTGCCGTTTCTAGGTCCCTATGGTAATAATAGGGACTGCGTCACAGCAGAACAGGCAAGGATAAAAGGCCGAGTGGGTGTTGGTCTGTGTGCGAAGCAGGCAGGCAGCATGAGCGTATGTGACACAGAAGCAAGCTTTCTAGGACAAAGTTCCGCATAGTTTTATTTCATTAGATATTGTGTTTTTTTGACCCTCTTTTCAAGTTTTGCCAAGTTTGTCACATTTTTGGTGTTTAGCTTGATTGCAAAACTCGAGTTTGTCATCAACAAAACAACAAAAATCAAGGGATGTTCACATACTCTTGACATTCAATGTTTAATCATTCCTGGTATTATATTTTATTCCATCCAGCAATCTTCCATGCCTCACTAGGGTCACAGAGGTATGCTGGAGCTGATCTCAGCTGATTTTGGGTAACATGCAGGGTACACCCAGGGCTGGTCGATATTTTAATTTGCACATCCTTTATGCATGTAAATTCTAGGTGTTTTATTCAGTAAAAACCTGTAAATTCAAGTATATTTTATGAGGTGGTCGTAGTACGTTTATATCATTGTGTAATATACTTTTATACTTTATGGCACCTTATGCACTCCTGATCAAAATTTTCAGACCAGTTGAAAAATTGCAATAATTTACATCTCGTATTTTTACATCTCAAGAAGGTTTTAAGTTGAAATTCAAATTGCAAAAGTGCAAAAAAAAGAAATGTGAGTGAGGGAAAAACTTAAGCAATTAATTGCAAATAACCATTAAACTGAATTAAAAGGGACGCAGCAATGAGTAGATGCGGGAAATTGGAAAATATCTCAGGTGGGATCTCCTTGTCATTCCTGTAATGTGGAAAGTCATTAGGATAGTCATGGTTCCATTTTTTCAGAGAATACAACTTTCTTCCACCTTTCAATGTCCCCTGTATGGTGCCCTCAGTGCAAATTCCAAAATGTTTATTTTGTGACATTGAAGGAAAAGAAGCTTTTCAACTTCTCTTGCAGATTCCATTTGATGGTTATTGGACTGCACTCTAACCAGTAACAACCTTCATTTAGACCAACAATCGTCTCAAACCTTTAATCGAATCTTTCGGCTCAAGCCTGGTGAAATTGTTTGGGGTCGACCACTTAACTTGTGTTCTATAACCCCCAGGATCTTTTAAGAAATTTTAAATAACCGTCTTACAGTGTGCAACCTCAGTAGTATTGGCAGCTCAACTATCCGACCCACATTCAAGGAAATAAATATTTTTCACCTTGGGCATCAAGAGATCATGACTAGTGTGACTAGCTGACAGAAAATGACAATGAATTCATCCTTTTGCGAAGATTTTGGCTTTTAATAGTTTTAATAGGGTGTTAAAGCTTTTGATCAGCTGTTGATAGTTTATGTTGCTTAATGGTTGTTTAAATTGCTTTTTCAGTTTTTTTTTTGTCCCACCCGTATGTCTTTTTTTTGCATCTACTTAGAACCTCCTTAAGTTTCAACAGTGCAAAATGTTGATCTTGCTATTATTTACATTTTGCATTAAAATCATAATTACACGTCAATAATAATTTTTTTGTCTCTTAATTTGTCATCAATGCCTAACTTGCCCATCAAACCTGGTTCGCATGAAATAAAGTATACTTTTTTGTTTATTCCTTTAAAATACTTTCAATGCATAACTAATGAAATGGTATTGTATCTAATACAAAGGGCAAATTTGGTGCAAGTATTTGTTTTGAAGGCCAGTTAAACATGAATGAATTGTACTTGTACTTCATAGTGAAACAACTTTGCAAATCATTGGCATAATTATTTCCCCTTATTTTACATACATTTAACTTACATTAAACTACTATGGTTGATTAAACATAACTATCAACCCACTGCTCATATACCGAGCTTTGCAAGGTGTAAATATGACATCTTAAAATAGTGAGATGTCAGATTCCTCAACAGTATTAAGGAATACTGTAGTACGGTGTAAATACATGCTATACATATGCTCATCCATTAAAGCAGGGGTCTCAAACTCAATTTACCTTGGGGCCGCATGAGGCAGAGTCTGGCTGAGGCTGGGCACGCACGCACATTTTAAATTATTTTTTTTAATCCAATCTTCTCAAATGTTTATTTTTTAACACAAAATAAGATAGACAAGGATATTGGTGTAAACAAGTTGTGTGAAAAACTACTAATAAAATTCTCAATCAATCAACTAATAATTAAACAAACACAAAATAAAAGGAACAAAGAGCCCGGTTTAAACAAGTTTATAACTTTCCTCGGATACATCCCTTTTTTGGTAGTCAATTTGTATGGAACCTACTGTACTGTTAACTGTGTAACTGTTTTCTCCACAAAACTACTAATAAATCAATCAATCAATGAAGAAAGACATAAACAAATTAAGAACTAATAACTATTTAAATCAGTAGTAAATTTCATTTTTCAGTTACATTTTACACTTCCTTAACCTTTAACCTCAGTCATTGGGTTTTTCTGAAAATGGTTTCTTTTGCCTACTTTTTCCTCCTGGCAGCGCTTCCTCTCACATAGCTGAGCCACATTTGTTTAGAAAAATACATGTTTGGGTGTGTGGAATATACAGCATTTTAATTTACTTGGCGTGTTGTGTTTAGCTGATGCACGGAGAACAGTGCAGCCCTATAAATGGCCCTGACATCAATTCCACTCCCAAACCCCCCTGGCACAGGCTACGCCGCGAAATTTTTTAAAAAGCAAGCAATCTATCAATGCAATCTGCACTGTGAACCAGACCTGATCCACATGGGGGCACGCTACAACCAGACTGAACGCGCCATGCGCCGCAACCCCCATCTACTACCATGCCATCCAAGCGCCTTTTTTTTTTTCATTTAACATGGGAGCTGATGGGGGCCACGACGCGGGGCGCGGTCAGCCCAACTACCCCACCCCCGAAAGCCCACACAGATCCAACTGGACTTAGACGGCAAACCATACCAACAAGTTTCCCGCGCTTGTGTTGTCTCGCCGGGAACCATCACTTTGATTGATTCCGAGAGAAAGATAACCAATACACTTCGTTTAATGTCATGCTGGGCAGCAACCTAAAACACTGATCACAGGACGTGAGCAGCGAGCTTGGATGAATATACCTAGCCAGGCACAGAAGAAAAATCTCCATGTCAACGCTGCATTAATTTTCACTTATCGAAAAAAGTTTCCCTGCTTGCTTCAAGCCCAGTCGATGTCACGCTCCTGCGAGTGTTGAACCCCACTGTGATTGGTTGGTTTGTCAGCCCAGCACACAACACTGTGCCATTCATTGTAGCGTTATTGGGAGCACCTCCTGCTTCTCAGTGTCCTTTGCGGGATTGTCTTCCAAATGTCTGTTATGACACCGTGAGTGAGACGGTCATGTTGAGTATTAACATCCCGCGTTTGCTTTGAGAACATTAATCTTACTCTTCCCATAAATAAATACATTTCTATTTATTTAAATGCCTTTTCTTCACTTCCTTGTGGGGGCTGCATTAACAATATATTTTCATATACAGATGGGGGCCACAAAACACGTCGCGCAAATGGCCTGTGGGCCGCAACTTTGAGACCCCTGCATTAAAGCATATTTACAGCCACTAAAACATGTTTGTAAAATAGACTAGATTATGTACAAAAGATATGTCTATTGCACAAACATCAATAATTTGGGATTGCAATGGAAGCTTGAAATTCTCTGAGTATAGTCTCTGACTGATCCACCACAAAACTCTTTTTTTATGCTATGTAAGGCGAAATAAGTCCTTATCTTTCCTTACTTTACCCTGAAATATTGATCTATTTCAATTGCACACTTAGCAATCCCAGCATCTTTTTCAAAATATCGACATGTTGCTCTTCCACAGCTGGGTGTTGCAAGGGATATACAAATCACAAATCTGGGATTTTCAGGATGGATTTACTCCTAAAATCTGATTGTGACCACATTTGACCTCAATTTTGATCACGTTTGCCCGTGTTTGGCTGGCGATGAGAAAAACATGTCACGATGGGTGTTAAAATTAGATTTTTCAGTTTGCTCATGGCCAGTTCTTGCCTGTAGTTGGAATGGGTTTATTAGACTGGCCCTAGTGCTCAGTTATAAGGCTCTACAAGTCCTAATGCAGGAAGTCCAAAAACTGTTGTGAATGTATTTGTAACGGGTGTCAGCAGCTGCTTAATTGACTTGTGAAGTAGGGCGTGTGTGGAAAAGATGGACACTAATTGGGTGTTTTTCAGGTTTCTTCTGAAGGACAGAAACATAAAATAAATGTTCTCTTGTCTGCTTCACTTCTGCACCCTCATCAATGCCAAGAACATCCTGGCGTTTGCAAAATATATACATTACATTTATTCATTCATTTTCTATGCCGCTTATTCTCATATAACATTATACTACACTCAATTTACTAGTAAAGTGGAAACTGTCACGATCCGTGTGTTGTTCTCGTGACAGTTTTTGGTTTTGTTCTAGTTGGTTTTCCTGGATTGTTTTTATTTTCCTAGTTTGACATGTTTTTCTTACACTCTAGTTTTTCTCTGTTAATTACACGCACCTGTTCCTCGTTTGTTTGCCGTACTAATTATGTTCAGGTGTGCTTTGCTTTCGCGTCGTGGACCTCCTTTTGTTTTCCGCTGCTTCGCAGTAACCTCTATTAAAGATTTCTCCAACTTACCTGCCTGACATGCAGCTCTCTGCATCCTCGGGGTCGCTACACCATGCCGCCCCGAGCAGATTGTAAACAGAATGAACCGACCAGAATATTACTCCCTGTACAGCGACTGGGCCCACCTGTTTTTCAAGGCGATGGAGGAGGAGACGGCAAGGTACTCGCCGGAGGAGCTGGAAGGCATGATGTGGGGTCCATGCGACACGCTGGTCCCCATAACTTTGGTGTGGCCTGGACCTCCCACATACGCGCCAACCCGTCAGCGTCGGAGAGACCCGGCGGTGCCGACCTGGAGACGTCGACGGGGTGAGTCGCATGCCCTCCTCCAAGCCTCCCTCCACCCTTCCCTGGTTCCTGGAGTGGACGAGGACGGCGTCTGGGATCCACTTTCGCGATGAGGGGCTAGTACGTCCTGTCTGGCGGTGGAGGACATGCAGCCGCTGCCGACACCGGCGCCTCGCTGCAGGACTCCGCCCACTCAACATCCGAGGCAGCTTTTGTTGGCTTTGGCAGCCCAGACGCTGCCGAGAGCCGCACCTGGCTGCAGGACTCCACCCACTCGACGCCACCCACTCCTTATCCTTGGCAGCCTTTGCCGGCTTCGGCAGCCCAGACGCTGCCGGTCGCGCACCCCGCTGCAGGATTCCGCCGACCGCCCGCCAGCGGCAGTTCCCGCCGGCGGCAGCCACTCCTGTGGTTCCTCCCAGGGCGTCGGTCCCAGTCGCGCCTCGCAGGGCGTCGGTCCCTGTCGCGCCTCGCAGGGCGTCGGTCCCAGTCGCGCCTCCCCGGGCGTCGGTCCCAGTCGTGCCTCCCTGGGCGTCGGTCCCAGTTGCGCCTCCCAGGGCGTCGGCTTCAGTGCCTCCTGTGGCGCCTCCCAGTGCGTCGGCTCCAGTGCCTCCGGTGGCGCCTCCCAGGGCGTCGGCTCCAGTGCCTCCGGTGGCGCCTCCCACGGCGCAGGGCGTTCCGGTCGCGCCTCCCACGGCGCAGGGCGTTCCGGTCGCGCCTCCCACGGCGCAGGGCGTTCCGGTCGCGCCTCCCACGGCGCAGCGCGTTCCGGTCGCGCCTCCCACGGCGCAGCGCGTTCCGGTCGCGCCTCCCACGGCGCAGCGCGCTCCAGCGCTTCCAGCAATGCCCAAGGTTCCAGTCCTGCTTAGGCTCCGCTCCGGCCGACCCTCGGAGGGGTCTCGCCGGCCTCGCCTGCGTCCTCGTCCTGCCCGACCCCCGGAGGGGTCTCGCCGGCCTCGCCTGCGTCCTCGTCCCGGCGACTCCAGGAGGGGTCTCGGCGGCGACCCACCACCAGTCCTCCCACCGCCCTTCCCGTCTGCTGGTGACTTTTGGACTCGTTAGGACGTCTGGAATCCATCCTTAAGGGGGGGTACTGTCACGATCCGTGTGTTGTTCTTGTGACATTTTTTGGTTTTGTTGTAGTTGGTTTTCCTGGGTTGTTGTTATTTTCCTGGTTTCACATGTTTTTCTTACACTCTAGTTTTTCTCCGTTAATTACACGCACCTGTTCCTCGTTTGTTTGCCGTACTATTTATGTTCAGTTGTGTGCGCCAGCCCGTGTCGGTTCATTGTCATGTTTGCTTTGCTTTTGCATCGTGGACCTCCTTGTGTTTTTCGCTGAAGACTCGACGAACTTCCCTGCCTGACGTCCAGCTCTTTGCATGCTCGGGATCGCTACACCATGTCGCGCCGAGCAGATCGTAACAAAAACACCGCCAACTAGTAGCCAAAGTAAGGAACTGGGTGGGGGCAGGGAGAGTGAGGGAAGAAAATAACAAGATTAACAAAAGTATTAATGAAACACATACCTGAAGGACAGAAAAATAAAAAAAATGTCGTCTTGTCTGCTCACTTCTGCATCTAGACATACAAGACATCATTACAGTTTGAACACGACGTGGTCTAGTGCAACACAAATCGCCGCAAAATGAGACGGTTTTTAAGGTCAAACTAATGATCAGAAGAACATGAAACTACTTGATATTGCTAGAGTGTTGACATACAAACAATACACATTGAGTATTACAACGTTCAGATTCAAAAGAAAACATAAAAGTATGTCTGCAGCTTTTATACACACCACTTACTCTCATCGATGCCAAGCACATTGTGGCACAGAGAGGGAGTGCTACAGAAGTCGAGGGCCAACTGCAGAAACCCAGGAGGAAAAGAAACGACAGAATGAAATAAAGTAAAACATTTTTTTTACAATTTTTAGTAAATAAATGAACAAAAGTAAATAACTCATTCAGATAAAATTCAAAGATATACAAAACAGTTACTGAATGATACAATTCACACATTTAGAAATATTTAAGTGCATTTTTAACTCCATTAAATAATGGAGTGTGACAAGTTATTGATTTTTGGGTTTACTTTTTGCATCCATGCATACTTAAGTCTTTGTACTTATCTTTAAACAAAGTGGACACAGGGAAACGTCCAAAATCAAGCACACTGTACCTTGTATCTTGTACAAGTACCTTGAATCTATTGGCTTCGGGTTTTTTCGATTGCATTTTTTTTTCCTGTAAGAGATCACACAACAACTGGAATCATGTTCCAATGTCATGTTCTAATGGAAGGTTGGCGGGTCCATCCTCGCTCCCTCCACATAGTCACTGAGCAAGACACTAATCCGAATCTAATCCAAAATCCTTTAATGACAGTGTCCATCATAAATGCAAAGATTTTTAAAACCTATACATGTTCTTTAGATATGAGAAAAGAACCCCCATGATGACCAAACATTATGGCACAATATTGTGTTTGTAGTATTGCCTTGTGGCTAAGATTGTGCTCTAACAAGAGTTGCAATATTTTTGTGTGCTGTTCCAATAAATCTATGCTATGTAATATATAGCTTCATTATTTGCTCATTATGCTCATTGCAATCATTTTTCTAGCTCACACACCCACACAAATTTTCACATGCTCTTTGGTAGATTATGAGAACATTTCTTCAATGTTTTCTTCTTCTACCGCAGCCTATTTAAAGTTCTTATTTTAGTGTACTTTGTTGTTTGTGCAATTATATGGTGGGTAATGAGCTGTATCATATTTCCATTAACATCATTTCACATTTTTACCTGTTCCACTAATGTCTATCTGAGATAGAGCACAGAATGATAAATTAATCTTTATACATTTATTTTAAAGTTTTCTTTCATATTTGATTCCTGATAGTTTACAAAAAAAATAATATTACAACACATAAAGCTCTCACATGACCTTATTTGAAAGGTCTTCTCCACTGTAAAAACATCACAGAACATAAACACATGCACATACATTTCCCACTGGTTAAACCAAAATAGCAGAGACAATATGACTCATAATCTCATAGTAGAGCGTCTCACTGTGGGTTTCATTTGATGTGAGCTAAATGATCTTTCATAGTCTCCATGGACACAATTTCACAGAAGTCACTAATGAATGTAACTATCATCTTCTGGTAATGAGTGCAACAGAAAACAGTCTGCCTTACCGTGTACATTCAGTCATTCATTCATTTCCAGTAATTTACAATGCCTAAAATTACAGGATTTACTGTACATCTGCCAGAGCCCCCACTCCAAGCTTGGACATTGCTATAGGATGTGTTAATATACCAGTCGGTGTAAGACACGCATGAAGTTGTAGAGCTACATTATAAAGCATCTGTGCTCTTCTTTAAGCCTGACCACTGAATAACACCCTTTTATACCTGACGGTTACTATTAGGGCCTGACTTAGCGGTGTGAAAGCCCGATACTCATTCTAAAGATTAACATCATAGCTTTTAAGCACCAATTTGCGTTAAATCCCTACCGTTAGCAAGTTGAAGCCTGAAAGTATTATAATGACTCCTGGATGATGTTTAAACTAGAGCTGTCAAAAATAACACATTAAAGGCTGTAACACATTTTTTTTCATTAATTACTTTACGTATTTTAATGTAATTAATGCATACTCATAATGTCAAGTCACGCGTCTTGACTCCCCACAGAGTCACACAGAGTCTGCTGCTCTTTATTCTGATTTGAGCACATCAACAGTAGTGCAATTCCCACACCATATACTATATGTATCTCCTACTCACAAAAATGCCTCTTGTAATGGGACTTCCCCATTGTTGCTACTAGGACATGCATTCAAGGACACTCTGAGCATCACAACAACGTATGTGTTATTTGTATTGTATATGTGTGGTCTAAATAAACAGAAAGACAAAGAAAAACAAACAGTGGATATCTTTGTAACTCTTAATGCAGAAGTACAATTTTCTGCATTTATATATGCTTGGAAATGCCAGAAAATAAACTCAACACATGCAAATTGATTGTAGGTTCTGCTGTTCTGCTGCTATTAAAGAAACTAATGCAAGGTATATCAATTTTGATTTATTTTTTAGTTCATTTGAAGCAAATATACGAATATATTTATAATCCTGTCTTGTCATTACAGTAAAAATGTGCTCTGACATAGGTAATCTGCCTAGATTGTAGCATCAAGGCTAGATTTTGGACAGTATATTTTGATAAAATAGTTGAAAAATTGTAGAATATGGGAAACGGCTTTACTTACTGCTGGTAATGTGAATCTGGCTCCTTCTCCGAAGCGAATGGTACATACTGTAGTAGCGTTCCCCATAGTCACCCTACAGGACAAAGGGGACATGGTCCAATGCCTTTTCCAAGTCTACAAAGTACATGTCAGTGCATGTTGGCTTTTGCTAAGGTTGCCCTTTCTTTCAGATTCAGTTTTTATGGGCAGAGTTTCTAGGGGCAGGTCCCTTTTGGGGGCCTTAGGATCTTGGTTCTGTCATTTGCAGATGATGTGGTCCTGATGATTTCATCAGCCTGTGACCTTCAGTGTTTACTGCCGGGGTTTTTGCTGAGTGTGAAGCCTCTGGAATGAGACTCAGCACCTCCAAATCTGAGGCCATGGTTCTTAGTCAACAATGGGTGGATTGCAACCTGCGGGTTGGGAGTGAGATCAGGTGGAGGAGTTTAAGTATGTCGGGGTCTTGGTCACGAGCGAGGGAAGATTGGAGCGTGAGATCGACAGGCGGACAGCGTCTGAAGTAATGCAGTCACTGTACTGGACAATTGAGGGGAAGACAGAGCTGAGCCAGTAGGCAAAGCTCTCACTTTACCTGTCGATCCATGTTCCCACCGTCACCTATGATCATAATCTTTGCGTCATGACCAAAAGAAATAAATCATGGATAGAAGCGGCCAAAATGAGTTTCCTCAGTAGGGTGGCTGGACTCACCCTCAGAGATAGGTGAGAACCTCAGTCTTCCAGGAAGAACTCAGCTCTTTCACATTGAGAGGACCAAGTTGAGGTGACTCAAGTATCTAATCTGAATTAATCTGGATGCCCGGCCTGGAAGGACGATGAGACTGGAAGTGGTGGCCTGGGACCGGAAAGTCTGGACTTGGACTCGTATAAGCGGGCGAAAATAAATTGATAGATGGATTAATAGATGGATAGTAGAATATGGGACCTTTAAGATAGGAAATAATGATCATATTCAATGTCACTGACAATGAAGTCTTACTACTTTCAATGTGCATTCATTTTCCAGAGTATATTCTTTATTTTTCATTTATTTTCACCATTTTCATTGCACCAAACACCTTGTTGATCTTTCCAAATACGTGTTCCAAACAAACCACACACAGGAAAAACCCAGTGTGTTTATATGTGCAATCCAAAAATGATCAAGGTTTTTAACGCTGGTACTCTCTAAGGTAATGACACCGTATCAAGTATACACTAGTGCTGCAAGGGCATGTTCAACACTGCTCACTGCTTAAATATTTAATTTGCCATTTGTAGTGTTTTGCCATTGGAGAGAGATCAAGGTGGTTTGTGTGGAAGTCTGTGTGCGTTAGAGATAGGCAGATTAAAACATAAACAAATAAGTTTGCATACGGGTTGCCCAAGTATATATGCATGTAAATGTAAAAAAAGATTAAAAAAATTAATAATACACTCCCAATCAAAATCTTAAGGCAGGTTGAAAAATTGCTAGAATTACCTTTTGCACATTTGGATCTTAATAAGGTTTTAAGTTGAGCTATGATATCCAAAAGCAAGACGGAGAAGTGTGACAAAAAGGATTTTGAAAAAGTAATGTATGGACAACAACAATAAAACTGAAATAGGCTGTTTATCAGCTGATTAAAAGTTTAAGACCATCGCTCAAAAAATGACAAAAAAACTCTCCAAACCAGAACATTAAATGTTCTCAGTAGGAGTCAGTAATGAGTAGTTCCACCGTTCTTGTTAATCATTTCAAAACAATTTTTTGGCATGCTTGATGGGAGTGTTTCCATAAAGCTAGTGGGAACATTGATCCAAGTGGTGAAGATGGCTTCACCAAGGCCATCAACTATCTGGAACTGACGACTTATTTTATAAACTTCCATTGCCATCCATCCCCAAATGTTCTCTATGGGATTTGAATCAAGGGAACAAGCAGGATGGTCCTGCACGTTCCTCTGGTTTAAATCTCTAGAGAACATTTGAAGATGGATGGCAGGGGAAGTTTATAAAAATGGCCATCAGTTGATGCCCCTTGTGAAGCCATCTTGCAATAGCGTGCCCAAACCAATTTTTGAAGTGATTAGCAGTGGAGCTACTCATTAGCTCCACTGAGTCCTACTGAGAACATTTTTAGTTCTGGTTTGGAGAGTTTTTTGTAGTTTTTGAAATTGTCTTATGCCCTGCCCAACCTTAGGTGGGTATCTCATAAAACAAAGGGTTTTTTTTCCCATGTTTTTGTCTATCAGCCACGAGTTCTTGAGATTTTTTTTAGCAGGTCTGTATATAAGCAGCAATAATAATGATTTACACAGACAAGCTTTGGAAAATTATATTAACACGGTTTTGATGCTAATTGACAGTAACTTGAAGCTATATATTCCCTTCACATTTGAGTGTATAAAAGAAATGTAGATGTCTTGCAACAAAGAAAGCAAAGCTTTTTAGACTTCTACTGAGCTGTAAAATACTGGAGGTATTCTAATCTAATTTTATCGCCTTGGTATCTTTTAAATAAAGTATCTAGTTAGATACATTAGTCAATCAATCATGCAAGCGAGAAGTCGTATCCCTACATCCACTTAGCTGACCTGTCACTCGTTTTATTCATTTTTTGTCTATTATTTTGTCAGTTTGAATTTGTTACAGACCTGCAGCAATGCAGAAAGAGCACACATAATCCACACAATCTACTGGCAAAGTGCTGCAGCTCAAATTGCCATTTACTCTTCTCGTCCCTGGAGATTGGATTCTTAGCCTTGTCTTCAGGAGTGGAAGAGCAGGAAGGTTGTGTGGAATGCAAAAAAAAGTCTGATTATCATATTGTTGGTACGTTTAAATGAACCAACAGTGATGCATTCAAGAGTGTTGTTGATTTTGCAGTAAGGACAAGTCGGGCCATGCTTTTCCAAATTCAGTGAATGGTGCTGTTACAGAGCAGTGATTCAGTAGTTAAATTCATCTGTATAAATAACCCTGTGTTCTAGTGTTATTTGGAGTAATTTCTGAAGTATGTTACTTTTGACGAGTACCGACAAACCTTTTTCTGGTGTTGGTGGAGAGTTTTCTGGTATTTGATTACTTTAAAGTGAAAGCACATGTTGATTTGCAGTTTCTGTTCTCACTGAGCTGCAACAGGTCCTGCTGAGATGTTCGCTCCGCCCTGAGGGCAGTCAAAAGCCATCCGTGCTCTGTCAACTCCCATAGCATACTAAGACCATAGTGGACCTCCACGCATCCATGAATAATGCATGCACGAGGCGTGATGCCACCAGGATGGATCTTGCCCTGTTTTACAGAGCGGGATCTAAAATATAAATGTTTCTTAATCACCGTTAATCATTAGACTCAAGCCTCACTCGGACTCTCGAACTAACTTACCTGTCAGTGTTTCAGGACGTGTGATGGGAGAACGATGTGTAATAAGTTAAACAAGTGGTCCTAACTACAAAATAAGAGGTGGAGGCTGGAGGCAAGTCCAAATGTAATTCTTACTCTGTCAAGACTTTGAGAGGGGCTGGCAAATAATTATTTAAATTATTTTATTTTTATGAAGTGAAAAACTGTGAATGAAAAATTAAGAATCAAGTTTATTTCTAGTTGTAAAAAGGATTAAGGTGCTCATTTTTTTGTCTTTCCTACAAGGTAATGCTTTTTTTCAACAGTATCTCTAACATTATATGCAAATAATATGCAAATCTGCCTATGATGTCATCTTCTAGGACAGCCAATAGCTACTTTTCTCACTTAATTTTGTCTGTAACGGTGGATGACACACGCGCATCAGACTACTAATTTAATGAATAGAAGTCCACTGTTCCATTTTCATACAGGACATTGTTATTATAGTACAGTAATGAAAACATCCAATGATTTAAAGGAAATCTGCCTTATTTTGAATTTTGCACATCATCCACAATCCTTAGGGAAAACATGAATACACATTTATTTCCCTTCTAAGATGAGAAAACAAGTCAGCATGAGGGAGCTAACTATGCACGTAATGGGACACACCTGTTACGATTTTAAAGCCCTGAAAAAAAAAAGCCAATTTACATAACCTGTATGTTAACCAAGCTACAGCAATATTTTTAGTTTAAGAACTATATTTTTCTGGCAGGGTAAGGGAAGGCCTCTCTAGTCTTACCATCACTAATAACGCCTCAAGCCACTTCTTGAGCTATAACACTATCTAGTGCAGCTTTGTGAGTTAGAAAAAGTTAATTCTAGGTTTAAAAAATCACGCCTCATGCATTTTTTTAAGAAAGGCTGTGGCAATAAGCCAAAACGTTGGTCAACTTTGGCACTCTACCAACTAAAGAACTGGAGCAGGGGATACCAGTTCTCAACTTAAACCCGGCGACATCGCTACAAAGACTCAGCAAGGTGCTCATTATCTCTCAGCTTTTTAACTTGAGGACTATGTTGAATCTAAGAGCTCAACGGGGAGCACAAGTCTTGTGCTGAAAGACACAACTATCCCAATGAGAGTGGAGATTGTGACGGTTTTCATTATACTGTTATTTTGTCCATGAAACATTTAGCACTCGTGCTACATGAGAAGGCTATGAGGACGCCTTAGCACTCAGCAGCATTAGTCACTGCAGGGGGATAGTCCAAAGGTGGTAGTCTGCCATGATTGGTAATAGCAATCACACACACTCTTTCTATGCTGCTGTTGTTGACGGAGGTAGAATTAATTCCTACGGGCAGTGTGAAATGAATGCACCGAGGAAAGTTCTGGTCTCTTTAAAATGATTAAAATATGGTAAAATATGGCAAAAAAAAATTTTTTTTTTTTTGTATTTTTCTTTTTATTTTTTTTTTTTTTTTTTTTTTTAAATTTTTAAAAATGTGTTGGTATTTTTTTAGATTAAGTTAAAGTTATTTGTTAAACTTGTTTGTTTTATGATGTACGCGGTGCATTTGACAAGACAGAGCTGTACACGGGGGTTGTAGACAAGTATACAGATAAGGATACAGATGGTAATGGTTTAATTTTATTTGAACATGCATGTAAACTACATCACATAATATAACTGACAGTTCAAAAGGCAAAGCAAAGCTTAGTGTCCGAAAGTCTTACTTGTGATGAGACATTGATGTGATGTGATGTGATGGGACTTATGACGGACATTGACGTCCGTCATAAGTGCATTTGTAACAATTTTCTGTAGTTTCCAAATGTCAATGAATGCATTAGCAATGAGGGTTATGTGATGCACCTGAATGCACCATTCTTTCATAGCAGTTTGTTAGTTTGGGGCCTGCTTTCCATGTAAGAGGTGTCCATCATTGGTGTGCGTTGTGGGACTGAACTAGATGAGTTTGATGCTTGTACATTGGGAGTGTTTGCTGTTCAGGGCTCGGCTGTTTTGGGAGTTAAATGAAAGCTGGGTTGCTTGGAGGTGTTGTGACTGTAATTGTTTGCTTGTAATTGTCTGCTAACGGGGCTTGCTTTCACTTGTAGTTATCCTTTAGCAGGGCTTAACCTGTGTATTGCTCATGCATTTTGCATCATGTGAATTGTGCTATTGGGCTGCTTTACTTGCCATTGTTTGTAATTGTATGTGTTCCTATATTTAGAGCACACTCACCGAATGTTTTAGTAATGTTACTATAATGTGCAATGAGACACACACGCACCAAGCATGATCACTGGAAAAATACGTTTTTATTGCAGGTTTGAAGTATCCCTCAACAGGAACATTAATCTGTTATAATGAAAACACGAGCTACTGTTGCAGCTGTAACCCAAGCCAAGCTGAAACTCAACTCTTACTTTCTGTCCACCCGCCACTCAGTACCCCAAGGGAACTAGGGAATCTATAGCAACATACAAAAGCATGAGTCTTATTTATGTTTTAGATGGCTTATTTTCTACTACTTTTGATTGTCTACTACTGTATATAGGATAATATGATATACTGTATATTATCCTATACTATAGGGCTGTTAGTTCACATCTAAAGGGCTCTAGTAATGTTAAAAAAACTTATCTTTGCACTTAGGCTACAGCTCCTAATGTTAAAGTACATGTATATATGCAACAATTACAGTTTGTGTGCACTAAAGTGTACTTTTCTTAGTTAGAGAATTAAATAGCTTGCATAAAATTCAAAACCACTGCAATGTGTCAGTAAACCAAATATATTTTGCCCATTTATTGTTTGACCAAAAGTTCAAAAGGTTTTTTCCAAAGCAATGTCAGGTATCCCAGGCAGTTCATCACATGACTCATCTCACAAAGTGACAACACAAATCTGTCACTAACTTTTTTCTTTCCACTGACAAAATGAATGTCTGGTTGTTGTGGCAGTCAAAGTGTCGTTTTTCACTTGTGTGAATGATACAATATTGAAGCAGTAGTGAGCGGGGTTGGCTCTTGATATATTGTGTTTT
Organism: Oostethus manadensis; assembly: GCA_024372805.1. Classification (NCBI taxonomy): domain Eukaryota; kingdom Metazoa; phylum Chordata; class Actinopteri; order Syngnathiformes; family Syngnathidae; genus Oostethus; species Oostethus manadensis. Next base: position 1,448,929 of record QODF01000028.1, on the reverse strand, counting down.
ATACAATATTCTGCTGATGGTAACATCAGACGCAATGTGAATGCAAATAAAACATGTCACTTTATAAGCTATGACTCCCACCTGATATTAATCTATTGCTGCTTTTTGGGACAAATTGTGTGCTTTTACTGCTTTTAAACCACCATTTAAGGTACCAAAAATAGCTCCTTGCTCAATAAGGAGCTATTGGGAGAAATAAATCATATGGATTAGTATTGGGAGAAAAACTGAAGAAAATACGTTTGCCGCTCCAGTATAATCGTTTCCAGTCTGTGGATGTTTGTGACTACACATTCATCCATTTTCAATAATATATTGAGACAAAATCATATACTGGACATACTGGTACTAGCGCTTTTGGAGTTTCCAATCCATAGTGCCGTGGAGGCCAAAGATCAATCGCCACACCTTATTGACAAGTGTAATTGGCAGTTAGGTAAATAAGTGCTGCCAATGGTGGCCCCCACGTAACTCAGGTTCTGGTGTATAAATAAATAAATATCTAGTGTAAATAATGTGTGTATATACATACATGTTTTGTATATGTTGCTGTTCTTTATAAACCTCAAGCACTTCTTGTTTTTCTGCTACTATGTTCATCCTGTTTTTTTTTAGCAGTACAGTCCAAGGCTGTGCCAGAGCCCACGGCTACTTTTGCTGCATAGAGGTCAGATAGTTGACCCAGTTTTTCCTGTTTATACGTTCATTCCCTTTTGAGAAAAAACTGGGATGCAAGGGAATATACAGCACACAGAGATTGAAATTCACTCCAAAAACTTGTACACTGTTCATAAATATCAAATTAATACAAATCTTGTTTTGCATTACTACCATGAATTCCGGACCATAAATTGCTACTTTGAACCGTGTGGCTAATTTATGGCTAAAAGAACTACAGTTCTCATGATGCTTGCTTAGAGTGCAGATTCAGGAAAGTGTGAGGTGCAGTAGTCAAGTGGACGCTAATATCATCACGTTTTAGGTAAGATCTGCAACGATCGGGTTTTGATCCGACAAATCTTGAGTAACTTTGATCAGCTACTGCTTGGACCGCAGCAGCTGTTGAACTTTGATTGAAAAAAGCATCTCATGTCACACTGATGGAAGCGAACAGCTGACCCTGGGGTCACAGAGTATTGGTAAGATTAATAGTGTGTCTTTATTTGTACTGTAAATATCCCGTGTTACAATGTGCACACTTGCAGCTTATAGACAAGTAAGCCTATATACGTACTACTATTTTGTTCATTAAATGTGGTGGATGCTGCTTACACAGTATTCTGGAATGCTCAATAGTAGTAGTTTACAGTATTTTCACCTTGTTGTTTCAATTTAATATTCACGATAGAAATATATTTTTCACACCGGTAATGTAACTTGTATGTGTGTGCGCACTAGCTTGCACAATAAATACTTTCATTGGTATTTTCATGTAATCTATGTATGCCATTATTTTAATTATTGTAGTCCCTTCAAAGAATGCAACTGCATTTCATTCTCGACTGACCTTTTCATTTCTTTATGTCAAAGAAAGAATTCTGATGATTTTAGATGATATGAAGTGAAGCAATTCTTCTTGCCCATTTGAAGGCTATTTTAGTGCATGACTGGTACCTTCAAGATTATTTGTACTGTTTTTATTATATCTAATTATTGGAATGACACTTTAAAATGGATCTGATCAACTGATCAGAATTGTGTACAGTCTATTGGGCTAAAAGTGCCATTGCTCCTTCCAGTGACAAATTCAAACAACCCAGATCCAGTTATGTTATGGGGGTGTCATTGATGACCCATTTGTTTGTGTTTATTCTGTCCATCAAAGAAAACACAAAGAGAGTAGAAGTGTCTGGAATCCCAGCTTTTCGATGTTAGAGGTACACTTGTAGCTTAATTTGAAAAGGCCTGAGCCGTTTTACCAAATTTTGGGAGAAAATATGCCTTTTAAGTCGCAGAAAATGTTGAGTTTTCAGTGCAGCATGGAAAAAAAATGTTTTGGGCTTTGTTTTTCATTTCTTTCAGTGACTTTATTACAACACATGCAGAAAAGGCAACAGTGTTGTTAAGAATTAAATAACATGTGATGACTATACACGTATAGACGTTACGTGAAGGAAACATTTGTGGCAGTAAGACTTATCACACACCATCGCACACCTGGTCACCTTTCTATGTTCATTCTTTTTTACATTTATTTGACTAATAGAGTGCTATATGTAAGATGCGACATGACGCACATCTCCTTTGTATTATCAGTCAAGTGTTGTTCTTAATGTTGTAGCATTAACATGGGGTTCACTTATTTTTACACCTGCAAATCTAAAATGTCACTATTCTTAAATGTCACAGAAATGTTGCGACATTCCAGTTTATTTTTCTATAGTCACAAACACATCAGTGTTCCCTTCATGGTCAAGTATATTTTATTAATTGCTAACCAACAATGATATATTGATAGACCAATGAACTTCCAATTCATTGACAGTATCTCATAAAACCAAGTACACCCTCCACATTTCAGCCATGAGTTTTATTACAGTATTGCTCCTCAAGCAACAATGCTGCATAAATTAACCTTGACTATGCAGTAGAGTGGTCAGTCCTCAGCTTGTATTGCAGTTTATATTTACTTTACACAGAAAATGACTCAACACACAGTCATTATTTATATACAGCGGAACCTCGGTTAGCATACACACACAGCGTGTTTTTGGTTAACATCAAATGTAATCTTTGCATCTTGTTGGTGTTATTTTGTAGCTGGGATTCCAAGAAATGCAGATACTTGAGCAGGAAAGCACTGCTGAAGTCAAGAAACAACTTATAGCAAAACACAAAAGGTGTATCAAATATATCATGAGTTTAACCATGTCTGCAAAGATATATTTGGAAGTATTTTTTGCACAGGGATGGGGGGGCGTGCTGAACTTTAAAGGTCACTGGCTCCCGTTCTTATGCTTCATCATTTGAAACTTAAACCATGACTATTGTCTGGTGGTCTTTGTGTATCTGAGCACCTTATATTTTCCAGGACTTCACCCCTGTCGTTTTCTTCATCATTCCCACAGTAGTACCGTTTTCTAACTGAGCCAGAAATTTCTGATGAGACAGCAATTTATTCTCCCCCCCCCCACACACACACACACACATCTCTCTTCTGGGAATAGAACAGTGTGTGAGAATTAGTTCTCTGAACAGCCATGCTAGGACAGCAGAGCGATAGTTGATGGTATGTCAGACTCATTGACACGACAGTGTGTGTGTGCGTGTTTGTATTTGTGTGCCACACGGGCTTTTGGTGAGGACACAAATATGCTTGCGGTGAGATTGCTAGAATATAAACAAAACATGCAAACTGGCAGGGTGCAGACGCATTACATTATATGCATATGCACATATTGCTCCCATCATGAGCCAAACTCAAACTTTTTCTATGACCACAAAAGCCTTTTTAGCCTCAGATTTTGTTCACAATTATAAATCTAAATTTGTGTAAACCACCCACCTCTGTGTGGAATGTCAAGTTTTAGAGGTCTGTAAAAGTGGTTGAGCATAACCCGGCTTTGCACTCATGATGCAGCTCAAAATTCCCCAAACAGACTTAAGATTACTGTGTAGGGTACAGTGGTTATCATCTGTCAGGGCCGGTTTTTGGTTTTGTGCTCAGTGTGTGTTTACAAAATCTTTTACATACTAACGCTTTAGACATTCAAAAATTAAAGTGGAGCAACAACTGCCTGATAGATATAATTTGTCATTTATCACAGTCTAAAAGATGTATGAAAAACATAAAACAACGCTTTTTTCATTTTATTTTCTAATCATGATAATATTATGTGGTCGATTAATATTCAGGTTGTCAATTATATAATTCTTTAGGGTCAAGACACCAAGCTAGTCTCCTCAGTAGTCTCTTTCTCGCTTTTGTTTGGACAGTTTATCCAAAAATAAGATGTTTTTTGCTGAATTTGTATGTGATCATTAGCAGCATTTGTTTACCATGCTCGGCCTTTAGCTGTGTTGATATTGTCAGGGTCGTGTGTACAAACTTTCTTTTTCCTCAAACAGAGGGCTTTTCGCTTGCTGTGCTTTGAAATAAAACACATTAGTTCCGCATGAAATAATGAAAATATACCTGATGGTTTGTTGGTGTTCATGTCATCATTAAGTGAAATATTTCTAAAATATCCATCTGGAATTAATTTTTGACATAACTTCATTCTCGTTTTATTTTTATTGCATCCACGTTTAAATGAAACATATTTTGCTGAGCCTATATTCATCTAAAAATCAGTTAGAGTAAATATGTAGCAACATGCTCGCTAAAAATGAGTTACTTTGTTACTTTGACTTTTTATGCTAAGGTGGAGGCATGGAAAGGCTGTGACTTGAGCCGGAGTTACGTATGCACACTTCTCTTCAAGGTGGACTCTATTAACCACAAATTGCGTCAATGAGTGCGTACGTCAATTTATAATTTTGAATATTTTTGTCCTTACCCACATTTTGGGTTTCCGGCACATAGACAAAAGTTTCTACGCACATTTGAGGCCCCAGGTTTAGACCAGGTTATCAGCTAAGCGTTACTTACCGTGGTGATCTACTCACGTTAAAATGAGCCACTTTTTGTAGTACAGGAAATCCTGTCTTTTGGCCATTCCCACATAAAATTGCACTATGCCCATCTTGTCAACAAGACACACTTGAAACCCCTCTGATACCCTACTTCCTCTACGTGCCGGCCACGACCAACCAATTTCCACAAGTTTGCGGAGCCCGTGTGTGTGGCAACACATACGTCGGGATGTAAGACCCACATAATACATAAAAAATATCTGTGTTGACAATTTAGCGACATGGTCATTGTATTTACAGAATAAGGGTGACAGTATAAGTGTTTATTACTTCATGCCTTTTATTAGGTAATTAAATACAAGCCATCAACAAAGGTGAAGAATCTGAGCAGGAGTGAATTCTATCTTGGTAAAAGAAAAATCCTCCACGATGTAACTTAGCCCCCAACCAACAGAGCAAAGAAGGTCGAACTTGGACACGCTTCCTGGCAAAACCTGCATGGGTGTCATAAGTCGGCTGTTATAAGTGAATAAGTAGGATTCCTTGTGTATAAATGAAATATTTTCATAGTTCAGCCTGTTTACCAGCTAAATGCGATTTTTTAATATTATTAGAGCTTTCTAGACATTAAATAATACCAAATTCTGACATTGCCAAAAGCAAAGCTGACATCACCAAGAAAGCATCCGACTTGAGAAAGCAGGGGAAGATTCAAGGTACTTGGAACACCATCTGCACAATCTACATCTAGCTAAATGGAGGACCAGAAGAGGCTAGAGTGATTGTTGACAAAGATATCATGGATCTGGATAAATATTAAAGATCAAACAAATCACCACGACAACAAGGACAATGCAAACCACAAACAAAAAAGGCTAATCAGTGCTCAACAAGTACTCATATTAGGAACCCAATTTTTCTATATTCAATTGAATTCACAATACAACACAATTATCACCCGACATGGATGACCAGGAACCCAGACCAGCGACTGCTTTGGAGAATGGTATAAATCCTGATAACAAAAGAAAACATTTTGCATGCAAACTACAATAACATAACGTTACTGATAACGTCTGATCATTTTTATTAGTTATTTCAGATTTGATAAATGGTACATAATGAATACAGAAAGTAAACAAATGTATTAACGATTACTGTCAGAGAGGGGGTAGGATTAAATAAGCTCTGTTTCTTCCTACTCCTTTTTGGACATGTGAAATTGTGAATTCCAATGTATTCCAAAGTAACCTGTATGCATGTTCCAAATAAATGAAACTATGCCATACCATGACACTCCTATAGTCACCTTTAAACTCCTAATGCCTAATATAGCAGACATAATAGTAGATAATAAATGGACCTAAATCATTTGAATAATAATAATAATAGATGAAAAATGGTGCAGAATACTATATGTGTGAATGCTCCAGCATTCACACAATTAGACCTAAATAAAACATAACATTGACAGCGTAACATCACACGTTAGCATTGGCTGAGTTTTTTCCGGTCAACGTACTTCCGGCGATGGCTATTGTCTCATCACAGTAACGTTACTGACACCTAATGACCTGTGTAGAATATTCCTGTAATGCCGATGTTTGTAGTTAAGGGGAGACTCACGTTGTCGCACTTCAATTACTCTATTAACAAGCAGAGAACACATATGCGATGATCATTCACACAGGAGATGCTGTCGGCCACAACTCACTCAGTCACTACATTCTCCACACTGCTAACACTCAGCTAAACAGTCAACTCCAACTAGCTGACGTCACACACGTCACTTCCCAGGACTCGCCCTTTAAAGCCACACACCTTTGTGCACACCAAGTCAGATATTACACTACATACCATGTCTTCTGAATGTCTTATTTATGTTTTTCTGTTAATTTTGCCATTTTTATGCTGGAAAATGCCAAAAATATGTAAAATTAGATTTAAAATGTTTGTATATTTTACTAATTGGGCGTGTGGGGCTGCACGGTGGACAAGAGGGTAGCATGTTGGCCTCACAGTCAGGAGGTCTGGGTTTGAATCTCCGTTGGGCATCTCTGTGTGGAGTTTGCATGTTCTCCCCGTGCTTGCGTGGGTTTTCTCCAGGTATTTCAGTTTCCAAAAACATGCATTTTAGTTTAATTGGCGACTCTAAATTGTCCATAGTATGAATGTGAGTGTGAATGGTTGTTTGTCTGCCCCGCTGGCGACCAGTCTGGGGTGTACCGCCGCCTCCTGCCCGAAGTGAGCTGGGATATTAACAAAATATACGTTTTATGGGGAAACATTATAGTTTTAAATGCAGAAAACAAGGTGAAAAACAGCTCTATAAAAAAGAACTGGATGTAGGACTACTGTTGATGTTGACTTCGTGTACACGTTGGCATGACTCAATTCAACAGTGTCTTGTACTTTATTCAACAAATTTCTTTCTTTTCTTGGGGCACTTGATTTCATGGAATGATACAGGGCTGGGCAAATGGACTAGTTTGTTAAGAGCTTTGTTGTACAAAAGCCCAGAGAGTGTACAGAGACTACATTGTTGGAACATTATACCTAAACTGGGGTGAACAAAAACAGAGGTTTTGCAGTAGTTTATTATGCATTGCATTAGCAGATGTTTTTTTTTTCTCTTGTTTTAGTATTCTAGGATTCATAACCTGCTCTAGTATTTTTTATTTTGTAGGAAAAAGCACTGTGATGGTATTGTGCTATACTGTCATACTGATCTGGTTTTCCTAGCCCCAGTGCCAGTGTGCATTTTTGCGAGGTCAAGAGATAAAATACAATAAACTGCTTTCTCACGGGTTCCTTATCTTGGTTTATTCTGTTCTTTTGTCCGAAACTCCATTGGCAGACTCATGCGACCACATAAAGAAACACTCACAGGCTAATACACTCACGCACAAGTTCATAAACCTCTGGGGATATGCCTTAACAATATAAATATGTAATAATTGGGTCGATAATAAAAAGACTTATGCACACAAAATTGGTCACCTTGTGTTTTTCCAGTTTCTTCCAAGCCACACTGGAATTTCAAGGCCAGGGCCGTACAAAGGTGTTTTAAAAAGCATGTGCAGAAACTTCAAATTTTACATTATTGCCATGTCCTACAAAGCTTTGTGTGCACTTTATTGTGGCTGTCAGTCAAAACATTTTATACATTATTTTTCTCTTTTACAATAGACTGCCTGATTTGAAAAGGAGCAAAGAGTTCAGCTGCTTAATGTCCATCTCACGTAATGACATATTGCATTATGAACCACTGTTCTTGGCATTCATGTTTTTCTACCATATCCTGCCTGCCAAACTGTTTCAAATAGAATGTAATTAGCTGTTTAGATCCACTGGTACATTTGTACATACATATTGAAATGGAATGCTTAAAAAAAAATCCTGCTGAGAGTGAGTGGGAACATAAGAGAGTCAATCTAACAAGATTCTAAACTGATGCCAAAACCAGTTTAATCCTCTCATTCCACTTTTTTATTATGGACTCAGGATTGACTCAGTCTTTGTGAAGTGTCAGATGACGAGCAAACCACAGATATGAAAGAACTGATATTAAGAAAAAAACCACCATCATCATGTTACGGGGCTTGCAGGAGCGAACGCTCGGACCTGAACAGAAGAGGCAGTGTACTTGTATTTAATGTTCATAACAGGAGAAACAAAAAGCGATGGTGCTGTCGCGTAGGACTGAGGGATGAGCACCATGAGCAGTAGAACATACACAAGCCTTGGGGTTGGCAACCTGGTGGACCGGGCCACGGGACGGACTGCCTGGGAGACGCTGGAGCGAAGCTGGAGTGGAGTCCAAATTGCAGGAACAAGATAGGTGGTTTGGAAAGACAGACAACGTGCAAGTCCATACGTGAGCCTTCCCGAGTGGAAGAGAAATAACCCAGCGTCTTCCAGGTGCGAACCCTCTGATTGTCAAGGGTGTCCGCAGATTACGTGCAGGTGTGTTCCGTGGCCCCGCCTCCAGTTGCTGTGGCAGCTCCTGCAACCCAAAGCACACGCCCAGGTGAAGGCAAGGGAGAAAAAACAAAGAGCAACGCAAGTGAACGTAACACATAAAGTAGCAAGACTGGCGTGCAGGTGATCTTGTGGGCCGACAGACAGTCTGGGAAGTATGCAAGGAAATAAGCAGTACTCAATACTGAACACTATTCAGACACTGTGACTCCTACATACTCAGGCAGACTATCTGCATGATAACGAGAATCAGAAAAAAACAAACAAACATCTAATGGAGACCATTAAGGGTTTTAAAGCAAGACATATTCTTTAAGTCATATTCTTGAACCCTTTTTATTGTAGCTCCACTATTGCTTGTGTTAATGTGTAACTGTGAATAAGTGATGCATTCAAAGTACCACTGAATGCATGTTTGAAATGAACCGAACTAAACTAAAGGGATTATTGCAGCTACCTGTATGCTTTTACTAGTGTTAATTTGTTCTTCCAATCCCTTGCACATTCAAGAGAAGATCACTTGATCTTTCACAGTGGGAGAATTGATTTTTTCGTTATCGGTAATAACTACAATATGACTTTGCACTGTGTGTGCATCAATTAGCCAGTACAGTAGGTATATAGTACTGTACATAAAAGACATACAGTATAGTAATATAAATACAGTAATATATCCATCCATCCATCCATTTTCTTCCGCTTATCCGAGGTCGGGTCGCGAGGGCAGGGAAGCCTAGAGGTCCCTCTCCCTTGCCACTTTGTCCAGCTCTTCCCAGCGGATGCCAAGGCTTTCTCAAGCCAGCTGAGAGACATAGTCTCTCCAACGTGTCCTGGGTCTTCCCCGAGGCCTCCTACCGGTTGGACGTCCCCTGAACACCTCCCCGGGAAGGCTTTCGGGAGGCATCCTAACCAGATGCCCAAACCACCTCATTTGACTCCTCTCAATGCGGAGGAGCAGCGGTTCTACTCCGAGTCTCTCCCGGATGACAGTGCTTCTCACCCTATCTCTAAGGGAGATCCCAGCCACCCTGAGGAGAAAACTCATTTCGGCCGCTTGTACCCGCGATCTTACTACCACTACCCAAAGCTCATCCCCATAGGTGAGGGTAGGAACGTAGATCGACCGGTAAATCGAGAGCTCTGCCTTTTGGCTCAGCTCTCTTTTCACCACGTGCAAGAACCATGGACTCGGACTTGGAGGTGCTGATTCTCATCCCAGCCGCTTCACACTCAGCTGCGAACCGGTCCAGTGAGAGTTGAAGGTCACTGTTTGATGAAGCCAACAGGACCACATCATCTGCAAAAAGCAGAGATCGAATCCTGCGGCCACCAAACTGAAACCCCCCAACGCCCTGGCTGCGCCTAGAAATTCTGTCCATGAAAGTAGTGAACAGAATTGGTGACAAAGGGCAGCCCTGGCGGAATCCAACCCTCACTGGAAACGGGTCCGACTTATTGCTGGGAATGCTAAGCAAACTCTGAGACCTTTCATACAGGGAACGAACCGCCTGGATTAGGTGGTCCGATACCCCATGTTCCCGGATTATTTTGTCTTTTTTTTTTTTACAGTAATATTTAAGACAAAATATAAGTAAGTAAGCTTTCCATCCATTTTCTATGCCACTTATCCCCACTAGGGTCGTGGGTGTATGCTGGAGCCTACCCCGGCTGACTTCGGGCAAGAGGTGAAGTACACTCTGGGCTGGTCTCCAGCCAATCACAGGCCACATATAGCAAACAACCATTCACAAAAATTGTCAGTTGCCAAACCTGCAACAAAAGCCTGTGATCAGTTCTGATCCTTGTTTGTCTTACCAAACATCACACTGACACCTAGTGACCAGTGTGGAATTTCATCAGCGTCTTTCAGTGCGTATTTTGAATGCCTTACATGTGTATTTTAGCTCATTTAACCATTTTTAGTCTTGAAAATCCTTAACTTGGGCATCGATATGAAACATTTGCTTAGGCTAACAATAAGCCATATTCAACCAAGAAAAAGCGTGATTCATTTATTAATATATTTTTGAAACATCGTATGGCTTAGAGACGATTGTAACCCAATCCATGGTCAAACTGTCGCTATTATTGAGCCTTAATTGTACGGGACATTTTTTATAACTTTTTAACATGCTACAACTGTGAAAACAAAGGAGTATTAAAAAGAGGATTCCCACTGCAGACATTGCTAACAAGAGGCAATGTGGTTTTGCCAGGGACCTTCCATTATACACCAGAGATGGCCTAAAATTTTTGGATCCATTTTGTACAAAAAGAAAACACTTAGTATTCTCTGCACACACTCACTTGAGAAAGTTAGGCTATCTACACCAACTGCAAAAGAAAGGATAAAATCGTCAAAGTACTAGTCGATTTACATTCCAGCACTTACATGAGATCAAATATTTGCTGGAGTGAGTGAAAGAATGAGATCACTGTTGGAAAACTTTTCCTCTCCTAGTTGCTTATCTCGTGCTGCAGAAATGAGTGTAATGAGTTTGTACAGATACAACTCTTGTACAAATGCTTCAGTCAATCAACTATGCCCCTTATGCATCAAAATGGAATTATGCCATAAATAGTGCTGCATCCTATGAGGTTTTTTGTCAGCACCAATTTAGGTTCCATTTTAACTAATCAACTTAAAAATTTACATCACAAATCTGACACGGTGTTTGTAAGAGTCATAGACCAAATCTGCACTTTTCTCACATCTTATTTATAGTTTTTAAACAATCTTTCAATCAGGTATTATCTAAGCAAGAATCTTGCTCAGTTTTATTCAGTGTGATGCTGGATTTGTTATCTTTCATTTGAGACTATTTTGCCACATATTTTGTCTCTTAAACTCTACCAGTTCGGTACCAACAGTCACTGGTGACTGAACATGGTCATCGTGCTTCTCTTTGCCTTGAATTGTTGCTAAGATTTAAATCTGGGCATGAGGAGTGTTACTTGTATGGCTCAAAGTGAACAATGTTCATTGACACTGTGGCTCGCTGGGACGTGTCAATTCCTTCTATTGGTATTATTAGCTGTAATCTTTTAGGTCACAGCGTCTTCATTGTTACAAATGATGACCTATGTACAGCATATCCTCTGTGTTGAATGAAGGCTTTAGAGTGGCCCTATGTCACTCTGTGTGACATTAGATGACAGGCTGAAGGACTGAATGATGGCTTTTCATAAAGAAGAATGTCAGTTTTGCCATCCAGCAGCTGCTCACAAATGCCTCCCTCAAATATGCTGTCCACTATCAAAGTCTTCTGTGTGGGCTAAAATTAACTGTCATAACAAATGCGTGTTGCCCGAAATATACAGAATATTTGACCCCAGTGACCACTTAATATTATGTTCTGCGCCGATTCTAAGAACCTCTTTTAATGCTGGGCCCTCCTCTCTTAAGACATAGTCCATCCATCCATTCTCAATGGTAATGGAAATGGTAATGATTGAATTTGATTTAAACAAACATATTTTACTACGGTATACATCACATAGGCCTATTGCAATTGACAATATCACATGTCCAAAAGAAGCTGAGCTTATTCAATCTAACACCCTCTTTCACATGAAATGCTAATACATTTGTTTGCTTCTTATTTAACTTGTGCCATTTGCCAGTTCTGAAGTAACAGGAGAAAATGATAAAGCATTTAACGATGTCTTACAATAAAGTTGGGGTTTGTTATTCATTATAAACAATGTCACCTAGACTGGTCACAGGGCACCCATGGAAACATACCCATTCATCTTCACATGCATACAAATGGACGTAGGTAGCAAGATAATTTGCCCCTAAATAACTCACTCTTTGTTAATTTGCCATGTACAAAGAAAACAAAGGTTATTTTCAATGGCATTGAATAAATAAGAATGCAGATGTAGTTTGCCGACATCATTCTTAGTATAAACTGTATGATTTTAAATTGATTTTTGCAAGAACAATAAAGTTCTATTTGATTCGTTTGTACCCTTAGCAGTTAATTTTCACACATTGGGAGCACACTTGCCCGTTTTTGGCTATACTGTCAAGTTTGAATGTGCCTTTTAGCAAGGTACCAAAGATCTGATAACTTTTAACATTTCCTTTGTGTCTGCATGTCTGTAAAATTGGTTTCTTCGGATAAAACCTGAATGCGACGCAGCCTAGCAGTGTAAACATACGTTCCCTGGGGTTAATAAAGTCAAAAAAATGAAATCAACTAAGTTAAAATCAAAGTATATTCCCTTGAGTTCAATAATTAGCCATATGTGGTACATTATTGCAGATTTGTACCTTAAAAGACAAAAAGTGACTCATATTCCCCCATTTCTGACAAGCTCGCGTGTGGCTGCAATCATCCTTTGCAGCCCTGTTAGTTGTTGCGCAAATCGTGATGTTGTCTCTGTCCGAGATTTGGCTCACTTTACTTCTGCTGCCAAAGAACGGACGCTTGTTGCCCGCTGGAGGCGAGGCGCGGGAAGGCAAGCACGGTGGAAAGAAGGAGGGGGAAACACAGCATGAAGTGCTCCACGCCTCTCCTCCTCTTGCTTTAAATAGTCGTGGCCCCCCGCTGTCGTCACCACAGCGGAGTGAGTAATGCCAACTATTCTCAATGATACCAAAGAATACAAACAAATGGAATGGAGTGAGTGCCACCCACAGGTCTCACTCGTGCCTCACGACGCACTCCCTATTTTTATTTATCTTAGTGCACGAAAGCAAACGTGCTTCACTTCCCTCCTCCTCTTCAAAGCATCCCGTCTCGTCACTCTTTCCCCTCTCATCCTCCTCCTCTTTTTCTCTTTCTCTCTCTCCTGTGCCTCTCACCATTTCCCTCCCTCCACCTCCACCTCGCTGGCTGGCTCAGTCCCTCCTCATCTCTCTGACGCACGACTGCAAGCATTTTTGGGAATGAGTGGAAAAAGAAAAGAGACAGCTTGAGAAAGAGAAATAAAAGCAACGGATCTGTTCTGTTTATTTATCTATTTGCGTTTAACGAGGTCCCGAGGAGAACATTCTTGCCCAGCTGCGCAGTCGTCGAGCGCACTCACCCGGGAGGAGGCTGTGGAGGGAGGAAGAAGCAGGGCGAGCTCTGGAGTCGAGGACTTGCATTTTAAGCAAAACAGGAGAGTGGGAAGAAGAAGGGGGAGAGTGTCAGAGTCACCAGAGAGCGTGAAGAGATTGCACATTCCTCTCACGTCTTCATCTCTCCTCTTCCTCCTCTCACCACTGGGAGAGGAGAGGGTGAGGAGAGCAGGAGATGGGGAACGAAGAGGAATCTAACAGCATCGAAACTATTACTCTGCCGTTTTTTTTGTATTCTTACGTATTTCAATGATTTCCAGCTGCAGCACAAACCTAAGGTGAGTTGACGGATGTTTGTTTTGTGCAGGGAGTCAGTGATTACCTTTTGGATGTGTGTGCATTGGCGTGTCATGTGTGCATCGGTGTCAACTTCAACCATCATGGTGCCTTATAGTCGTGTTCTATTCTGCTCACGAGCAGAGATTGCTGCATTATGCTTGGCATCTCTTTCCACAAGTGCGACTGAGCTGAATAGTAAAAGAGAGGATTTGGCAAATCACACACCTTTTTGTTGTAATTCAAAATAGAAACAGCTCTTCTCAGTATGCAGCAGTTTGCTATGTATTTTTTTTTTTTCATTTTTGATTCGTCTATTTGCTTTTGGATGGATGCCTCACCTATACTTCTTCTTTTCCTCACAGCCCAGCATCGGACAGTGAGCAAGACGCAGCGGGCCACAACGGAACACACCGCAGGATATGTGAAGTTGGAATCCCTCTAAACTAAGTATGTATGCCATAGCATCACATAGACATATTAAATAGATGGTGTTCTATAATAAAAGCAAACACATCTGGGTAAGGAAGGAGAAGGATCCTGAAGGATTACATACAGGATTACATACAGTGAAGAATTTTGCAGGAAGGAGATCTTCATGAAGGATTTTTTTCTGTTGCCTTTTTTTCCCCCCGGTGCATCTTTTTGGGCTACAACAATGCACCTTCTTTTTTTTCCCTTTTCCTACCCGCTCTCCTCTGAGGTTAGTTTCAGTACCACGGACAGTTGCTCTGCAAAGCCACTGTTCCGTGCCTCTTTCTTGGATTTTTCAGCACCCAGATTCAGGGGGACAGCGACAAGCCTCTGTATGTACTGTGCATGCGTGTGCATCTAAATAGGAACTGAAAATTTTCTATTACATCCAAATTTCACATCAGATCATATGCCGTGCATAATTTATTCTATATATATATATTTTTTTGTAATTGCAATTTGCATTTTTACTTGAGATTTTTAAGTTAAGACGTATTATATTGCTGTCCTGTAACATATGTTGCTTTACTTGCATTTTTAATTAAAAAAGAAACAAGCTCAGTTTAATGGACACAGTTAATTTATTCATTTTCTTTTTGTTTTAATTTCATTGACAATATCTCTACCTGAATCACTGGATTGATTTAGTGCCATCTGTTAGGTGACTGTTACTTATGGCGGCTCAATGCATGTATCATATCACCTTAACAATATGGATGATTATTTAGATTCAAATTTATTCCTAAATATTTCCGTTGCAGCTTTTTTTCCTCCACTGCTCTTTCATTACTTTAGAAGGTGATTGAGGCCCCTGTTATTTAATAAATATACCTGAGGGACACTGTCTCCTCTTGCCGCTCTAACCTCATCCACCTGCTGTTGCCATTGTTTATTCATAGCGATGAGCATCTGAGGTGATTTATTGCGACCTTAGCAGCATATCTGCTGTATAATAAATGACATTGGTCTGTTTGGTGGCATTAACGCAACAAAATAATTCTCTCGCATAGATATCACCATCTAAGAGTACCAGACCTATTTTGTTTGAAACAACCAGCAACATCTGAAGTAGTCTCCTGTGTTATTGTATTATTCAACGGTGTTCATTTCAGAGTGCTTTTCCATTCTAGCGACACTAATGTGCCCCCCACTCTGGCGATAAGTCTCTCACCTTGAACTTCACTTTGTGAGCATGTGCGTGCGTGTGTGCGTGCGTGTGTGTGTGTGTGTGTGTGTGCGTGCGCGTACCTGTATGTTTTATTACTCTCTTCACCCTTTTCATTCTCCCTCTTTCTCTCTGTTGCAGTGCTGTGAAGTGGCTCTCTTCCTGGAGCCCAGACTTCACCCACTTGGTGTCAGCGAGGATGCTGTGGGTTACCTTGCTGAGCACCATAGCCTTAGGATGGACCACCCCAATCCCGCTACTAGAGGACTCAGAGGAGATTGATGAGCCGTGCTTCGAGCCTTGCTACTGTGAGGTCAAAGAGGGCATTTTCCACGTGCACTGTGACAGTAAAGGATTTACAAATGTGAGCCAAATTGCTCAGATATGGAGCCGGCCATTCAAACTCAACCTTCAGAGAAACTCCATGAGGAAGCTCTACTTTAACAGCTTCCTCCATCTCAACAATGCCATATCTATTAATCTAGGTAATAATGCCTTGCAAGATATCCACGCTGGAGCATTCAACGGTTTAGGAATACTCAAACGGCTTTTCCTACATGAGAACAAACTAGAGATTTTCCGGAATGACACGTTTCTTGGGCTTGAGAGTTTAGAGTATCTCCAAGCAGACTACAATGTTATTAAAAGGATTGAAAGTGGTGCATTCAGGCACCTGCACAAATTGAGAGTGCTTATACTGAATGACAATCTGATCCCCGTGCTCCCAAATTATCTTTTCCGGTCTGTCTCACTCACACATTTGGACCTGAGGGGGAACAGACTAAAGACGTTGCCGTATAAGGGGACGCTGGAGTATGTTGGGCGGAGCTTAATGGAAATTCAGCTGGATGAGAACCCTTGGAACTGTGTGTGTGAAATTGTCCAGCTAAAGACATGGCTGGAGAGGATCCCCTACACTGCTCTGGTAGGCGAGATCACATGCGAGTACCCTTTCCATTTACATGGGAAAGACTTACGGGAAATCAAGCGCAGCGAGCTTTGTCCTTTGCTCTCCGATTCGGAGATTGAGGCCAAGCTGGGAATTCCTCGCATCCCATTCAGCAATGAGAACACGTGGCCTACCAAACCTTCCTCCATGCTCTCTTCCTTTCACAACACAGCATCTTCTGCGATGAAGCCCACAAAACGACCTCGGCCCACAAGAAATCCCCCCACCCCTCGCAGCATTTACCCAGGCGTCAACCTGCCCCCCATTGCTGGCTACCAGACAAGACCTCCGATACCAATAATCTGTCCAGTGGGATGTCTTTGCAACCTCCACATCAATGACTTAGGCCTAACGGTAAACTGTAAGGAGAAAGGCTTTCACAACATCTCAGACTTGCTGCCGCGGCCTCTCAATGCTAAGAAATTATATCTCACTGGGAACCTAATACAGAAAATCTACCGTTCTGATTTCTGGAACTTCTCAAGTTTGGATTTACTGCATTTAGGTAACAATCGGATTTCATATGTGCAGGACGGTGCTTTTATCAACCTGCCAAACTTGAAAAGTTTATATCTGAATGGCAATGACATTGATAGGCTCACCCCTGGAATGTTTAGAGGACTGCAGATGTTGAGTTATCTCTACTTTGAGTATAACGTCATACGTGAAATACAGGCCAACTCCTTCTCCCTGATGCCTAATCTGCAGCTGGTTTTTCTCAATGACAACCTGCTTCGCTCGCTCCCTGATGAAGTTTTTGCCGGCGCCAACCTTGCCCGCCTCAACCTCCGCAACAATTACTTCCTTTCTCTGCCAGTGCGTGGAGTTCTGGAGCATCTGACCTCCATTGTCCAGATTGATCTTCATCAGAACCCCTGGGAATGCTCTTGCGATATTATCCCCCTCAAACAATGGCTGGAAAAGCTCTCCTCTGTCATTGTGGTTGGAGATGTCATCTGTAAGACCCCAGAGTTTGCTATTGGGAAGGATTTGCGTTCGCTGGAAGTGGAAGTCCTCTGTCCTGAACTAAAGTATTCCTCAGGCCCCTTGCCGGCTCAACCTGGAGGGCATGACCTCACCACAGGGAGTGCCGGTATGGGGAAGGCAGGTGAAAAAGATGCAGTGCCGCTGTCTGTCCTCATCCTCAGCCTGCTCATACTCTTCATCTCTGCCGTGTTTGTGGCAGCTGGGCTGTTTGCCTTTGTTCTTCGCCGGAGGAAGAAAATGCCCTTCAGGAAGCGATCAGAGGTGGATCTGACAGGGATCCAGATGCAATGCAGACTTTTTGAGGATGCACCAAGGCAGAGTAGCATTGGCAACACAAGCACACTTGAGAAGCCAACTCCCAGCTTGCATACACACACTCACTCCAGTCACACACATTCCCATGGCCACGTTTATGATTACATCCCCCACCCTGTGACTCAAATGTGTAACAACCCCATCTATAAGCCGCGAGAGGGGGAGATCTCAGCAACAGCAGAAGACAGAGGACAGTTTTCTGCCAAGAAAGACAATGCCAGCAGCGGCAGCAGCAACTACAGAACCTTGGTGGAGAAAGAGCGAGAGTGGAGCCTGGCTGTCTCCAACTCTCAACTCAACACTATTGTTGCAGTCAACCACACTACAGCCGACCTGGCAGGGCTTCATGAGAACGGCGGGCTCTGCCCAACTGTCATTGACAGTCAGAGACCCACACCAACGGTGGGTTTTGTTGACTGTCTGTATGGGACAGCTCCCAAACTAAAGGACAAGCACGTGGCGCATGCACACCCACCCGGCATGCAGTACCCAGATTTGCAACAGGATGCTCGGCTGAAGGAAACATTGCTTTTCACGGCAGGGAAAGGCTGCTATCCTGATCCGTCCCAAAGCGATTACCTGGAGTTAAGGGCCAAACTTCAAACCAAGCCTGATTACCTCGAAGTGCTGGAAAAATCTTATCGGTTTTAACATCTCTTGCCCGTGGAAATGGACGAACCACAAACATGAACCCTTAAAACACATCCACCCAAAAACAATATTAGAAGAAAGTCTATCTGGAAAAAGCAACATGATATGAAATAAAATACACTCCAGTTTCAACAGTGCCGCCCAAATCATTATGGAGAAGAGGCTGATTTCAGATATTTCAATCAAGTGCCTTTTTTCAGAGTAGCCAGCAATGTCAGCAGCCGTTATTTTTGTAACATAAATATCTCTATTTGCTGAGATGAGCGCATAAGAGGAGCCAGAGGTGCACCGGGAAATAAAACATACAACACATCAAGAAATACATCTGTCAGTGAAAACCTTTTGTTTGTGGAGTTACCATGACACACGGGAGCAGGATGTCTCCCTGACTTGGTGGGTTATTCTCTGTCTCTTCTACCCCTCACTAGGATGTACAAAGACCCGGAGGCCGTGCACATTAAGGCAATGGGAAATGATTGAAAGAGATAAAAATGAATATTAATATGAACTGCAGTTTGCTGCATGCACTTGTGTCAGTGCAGGAAGCTGGGGTGTTGGTGGGGTGGTGTTGCAATTGTTCCCTTCATCACATTATGAACAGAGATACTGCAACATATTTACAGTTCAGTGATCTATTTAAGTTTTCTATATTATGAATATGGTTGTTATTCTTAATTAGGACTTCTGTCTGTATCAGGGTGCTTCTCACAAAGAATGCGCCAACGACGCACGGATGGTTAAACATTTGTGAATATTATCAAAGCTCAAGGTTTTTTGGAAATTTCCATGCACTTGGTTAAACACAACCCCACTCATGCCTCTGGATCCTGCCTCCCCCATGGTCCTCGCCCCCCATCGTTACCCACTAACAGCTTCGTAGGAGGCACTTTTAATGTTTTCTCTCTCACCAAGATTTAAAGAAAAATGTGCATATATTTATTCTGTAATTTCAGTGAAGACTTTAATTGTAAAGCTAATGTTAAATCAATGTATAGTGATTATGCGTCTGGTATAGCCTTCTTAATAAAAAACTCTTTAATCAAATGTCAGGAGGGTTGATACCACCTAACGATGTGTGAAACAATATTGAAGTGTGTGTGTTTGATTGTTCAAGAGGCTGTGACAATTGTATCAGTGTTGGAGGTAGGCGAACCTTCATTGTGGGCTCAGGAGAATTTAGTAGAAAATCATACAAAACGTGAGCATGATTTCACCTTTTAATTGGCCTCACTCATTTTGAACTTGCACTTTCAAAAATGGTTTGTCATTCAAAAGTCATTTTCTACATGTAGCAGCACTTTTTGTATGAAATGCTTCATATGATTCTTGAGAGAACTGGCTCCTAAACTAGAAAACAATGATGGTTTGCATAGCGGATAATGAATAAACCCAAATTAGCATTTAGTTTCACTACCTGATGTAATGTAATGGCACACAATGCTTAAGTAGCACATCCATACATAAAAGTAATGATATATAAACATATTTTCAAAACGAGTGTGAAACGCTGCAGTCTTCATTTTCCAAAGAGGTATTCATGTTGTAGGTTATTAAAGAATGAGTGCAAGAAGAATGTGGAAAAAAGCTACTCCCTTAATTGCGCTGATGCCCCACAAATTGTAGTATGTTTTCAAGCCACTGGAGGGCGACACAAACATGATCAGCAACATTGAATTCTGTGCTACAATAACGCATAAAATCATCATCTCCTGCTGTTATTTGCATTTATAATCTCTACAAAATGTAAACACACAGTATGTGGCATTTATTGCATGCATACATTTTTGTTGTTCATTCAATCTTATTCAAGCATTTTTCCAAGTTAGAGCTGCATCAGAATGTGACGCTATTGAAAGAGCTGCGTTGCATATTATATCACGCTTTTCTACACTGTTTACTACAATTTGATTAACGTTTACTTACCACTGCTGTTGACAAAACTATATTCAGTTCACGGTCTAGAATTTGATATGAGACAAACATTTTGCAAATGAAAAATCTTGATGGGATGCCACTCCAAAATAGCTAGTTATTCATTTTATTCAGCACTTGTAACTTTATATAAAATAAAACACTATGTAGTCAAATGTGCTCATCTCATTAGGCTGCAAAACAGCGTGGCTGCCTATTGCTCACATTCTGTTCCAACATCATCTTGTTTCAACCTGTTCTTACCAAACAGTAACGGGTTTCGTGATGATCCATGCTAGACATTTCATCACTATGATCTGCTACAGAGACACAACCAAACACATGCGGCCTCCCCTTCCATGACCGAGAGGCTTGGACTTTGTGGTCAGCATTTTCACACAGCACTCACTTTGATTAAAAGCATCGTGCATCAGTTAACCTCAACCTTCACAGTCACCCTTTAATGAATGAATAAATAAATACAGTTTGGGGATCACAGAGGCCGGTGAGGTCGATCTGTCCGATACAACTCGGCCACCTTTCATCCTTCACCGCATGCTTCACTTGCTGAAGTTTTGGTCCACTGTGTCATGCTGAGTGGTTTGATTCTAATAAATCCTCTTGTTATCCTGCACTAATATCTGCAAGGAAAGTCATACACTGCAGGAATATTAGATAATGGCAGCCGGTGGGATTTAAGACTGGCTGGCAGTTTCTACCTTTTGTGAAATGTAAACATGCATAAATTCTGCTTGTTTGAATCCTACTCTATGCTGTCAGAGGTGTTTGAATTTGGCAACCTTGCCTTGCAACATCTCTCTTAGGGTTTGTGTGTCGACGAGCCTTCAGCTTGGTAAATGGAGAATGGTGTGTATGTGCGTGCCTCTTCTAACACTGGCTTTCTCTCTTTACCCTAAATCTGTTGCTCTGTTGTCTACTCACTTCTTCCTGTCTGCATCAATGTATGGCTTGTAATGGGATTCATTGTGTGCCTTTGCTGTGGTACTGGGCTTGTTTGTAGGGTAGACTATATGTGTGGGACTCTTGTCAGCATAGTTCTGGATTGAAACGAGTTGTGTAGTTTTTATTTAGACTTGACATTTTGTATACTTTATCAACATAAAAAAGTAAATGCAGTCAGTTGTTGACGTTCCAAAATAATTTTAAACATTTGACGTAGCCTCGAGTGTTGTCCACTTTCTTCTTAATTTCTCATGAATTGAGGTCTTCATTGCACTTTTGTGAACACACAACACTGCGTGTGACATTGTGTTTTGTATGCATTCATGCCCTTGCATTCACAACTTGCATATTTTTGGCAACGTGAATGACAACATGAAAAAATCAGATAAAAAAAAATCCAACTTGGGCATCTTTACCTCTGAAGATGTGATCATTCACCACAAGTTACCTAATGTTGCTTTTCCATGCAAATGTCTTAGTAAAGTTAGGTTTAGTATAAGGTTAGTTAGTATGATTTATTAAATAGATTCAGAAGACTTTTCTTGCAGATGTCCTTGGATCGACACATTTAACCCCACCCTTTTGCAAAACTGTTAATTCGGATGTCATTGAAGTAGTCCAAACACCATTGTGTTAGCTGTGTCAACCAAAAAAAAAAATTTTTTTTTTCTTTTATTTTTTTTTTTCCTTTTTTTTTATTTTTATTTTTTAATTATTTTTTTGTCTTAAAATGTGTCACGTCTGTGTTGTCGTTTGCACGGGTGGACGAGACCGAAGGTAGACAGATGAGAGTGGGAGTAAGAGGAGAGTCCAAGGAAGAGGAGACGTGCAATGTTGCACTGGAAGGACTCAAGTTTCAGATGCCACAGCTGAGCAAGCATTAAATAAAATGACCCCCGAAACATGACTGATTCTGGATATAGTTCCTTACAAGAAGGGACGTTTAACACAGCCCATGTAAAAGAACAACAGATGGCGCTGGCATGAAATCTTTTTAGTAGATGACAATACAGTGCTGTGTTTTGTTGTCCAATGATTAGAAGAGGTCATGGACTTGCTGTCAAGCTGTGTTGTGTTGTGTTGACAAATTTGTTTTTGTTGCATATGTCATTGTTTATGGCACAGTTGCAAACAAAATGTTCATTTTGGCCGACTGTTTGGGCCTGAAAATGTACACTTTGAGTTGACTGCTGTATCAAAGCAATCAAGAAAAACTGTAACATAAGCAGGGCCGCACGGTGGCTGAATGGGTAGCATGTTGGCCTCACAGTCGGGAGGTTCTGAGTTCGAATCTCCGTTGGGCATCTCTATGTGGAGTTTGCATGTTCTGCTCGTGCGCGCGTGGGTTTTCTTTGGGTACTCCGGTTTCCTCCCACATTCCAAAGACATGCATGTTAGCTTAAATGGCGACTCTAAATCGTCCATAGGTATGAATGTGAGTGTGACTGGTTGCATGTCTTTGTTTGTCTATAGAGTATGTGCCCTGTGATTGACTGGCGACCAGTCCAGGGTGTACAACGCCTCCCGCCAAGTCAGCTGGGATAGGCTCCAGCATACCCACGACCCTAATGAGGATAAGCGGTATAGGAAATGAATGAATGAATGTAAAATAAGCCAAATAATGACGCAGACTTATTTTGTTCCTTTGGCTGATTATTTTGCTTCTTTGATATTAGAATATATATACATACAATATACATATTTGTCAGCGCAAATATGTAAAATTGGATTATTTACATACAAATTCCAATTAAAACCATTACAGTTGCGTTTCACACTGGCTTATTAAATCTGAATGAAAGCAGAGAGTTCTTCAGTCACTCGTGTCATGCTGTTGCGCAATTTGAATTTGTTTACTTAGTCATTTTAATTTCTCCATTTTATTTTTAATTTATTCCTCTATTTGCATGTTGATGGAGTCCGTAGCAGTGGCAGTCTGTTTACTAATTTTCTGACCTGACCTGCAAAGCTGCTGCCATGTGGTACCGAACCTGTGAGTGCTTGCTTGCGTCTATGCACCTCTGCGTGAGTGACAACGATGCTTTGTTCTCCCGTGTCAGCATTGTCTGATGAATATGCGATGGTAATTATTATGATTGCCTGCAGAAAATGAAGAGTGGAAGGCAAAACACAGCGGAAAAGGGCTCAGGTTGCGATAACTACTGATGGGAAGGGGCGGAATTTTCTGCAATTGCATGGCATTGCATGTGTGTTTGTTCGCAAGATATGTGATATGCCGTTAGGGAAAACAGAATTATCTCCAGTTTGCTGAAGAAGCCAATCTGTTCGACCATAATGCTGACGTTGCAGTTTAGTGCAGGTGGTGCATACAAATATGCCAAATCCCCTTTTTGTGTGTGTGTAGGTGTGCACACAAACATACTCCTATGTATGTGTATTATTTTAATTAGCTGCATCAAATAAACAACATAATAACTGTTATGACACTGTCAGAGGGGCATTATATTTAGTTTGGTATTAAATCTTAAGGCACCATATTAGATGTGGAAATACTGTTGGTGTACAGTAGCCTGTTATTATAATACAGTGTGGACTGGGTTCGTTGATCCTTCCTCTTCTCCCAATCTACCAATTCAATTGCTAAAAGTCGGGGAAAAAAATATCACCATTATTATTATTGTTTATTAAAAGTATTTATCATTTATTATTAAAATATTCTATTAGTTATTATTAAAATAACAATAATAATAGTTATCGGTATTATTATTGTTGTTGTTATTATAATAGTATCTATAACAATAATAATAAATTTTCCCCCTGTTGATATCCGGATCCAGTTCCTGCTATCTTTGGTGTTGTACTGTGTGTGTCATTTGGTTCTTTCTTTGTGCATTGTATCCTCCATTATCCTTGTTGTTGTGATTATGTGGTGTTTAATATGTATCCAGATCATTGATATCTTTGACAACTAGCACTCTTGCTTCTCCTGAACCGCCAAGTAGCTTCATGTATATTTTGCTATTTGTACTCCAAGTACTTTGTATCGTTCCCTGCTTCCTCAAGTCTCGTGCTTTCTTTGCAATGTCAGCGTTGCGTTTTGTCAGATGCTCATTTAAGTAGACGTTTGTGCCTTTTAACTTTTTTCTCTGTTTCAGCAGTGCAGTTTTAAATTCCCTGTTGGTGAACTTGTGTTAATATCTACATCCACCTCTTTTGATTGTAGGAATTTGACAATATCTTGTTTTGTTGAAGGAACATCCATTCCATCTGGTTGTTCTCTGTTTTGGACTGCCCTATCTTTTGACCTTGGTTTATTCGGAGCCCTGTGTGGATCACATGGTTCATTCCTGCATTCTGATCCATTTCATCAATCAAATTTCTCATTTGCTCAGTGTTTTTTTTTCTTTTACTTCTTTCTCTTCCTGGTGGTGTGCAAGGCAACATTATCCTCCAATAGTGGCTTGAAATCATTCTGTAGAATGTTGCTCTATTTTCTTTCATAAGGTTTTTCGTCCAGCATTGTCTTCCAAAATTCATTGATGTCATCCCGTAGACCCCTGACATCCTTGCATAATGCTCTATTTTCTTCCATCCATCCATTTTCTATACGGCTTATCCTCATAGGGTTTATAACCCCTTTGAGAGCAGGGCGCGAGGCAGCATTATCTTTCAATGATGCATTGATATCATCCTGTGGAACTCTAGCATCTTTGCATAATGCTCTATTTTCTTCCATACAGTTTTGAACCTCCTTAAGAGCAGCATTTTCATCTTTGATTCCTTCTTCTAGTGCCTTAGGATACTTGCTCAGTGCTCTTCAGTGAGGCTTTTGTTCTGTGTTTGCAAGCACCTATTTGGCTGACTTATTTTAAAGAATTTCAGATTTCCAAATTATAGCCTTATATTAACAGTATGTGTTTGTTATTGCAGATGCCTAAATGTATCCATTGTTTGTAGTGCAGTGCGCGTCTATATGTCATTCATGTCCTTCTTCAAGGCTTGTCATAATATACAATTTTGGCTCTCGAAAATATCTTTGTATTCACTCGAGACGACTAACCCTGTTTCTGATTTGGAATCCGTAATTCTAGGGCCAATGTCATTTTGCTGTGTGTTTGATATTGTTGCCAGGCAACCGCTTTTAAATTTAGCAGTTAGCCAGTTACCTTGACTTGCAAGCACCAATCAGCACCTAGTATATTTCCAGGAGACTGTACCTCTCGGCTATGCAAGTTCATTAATGTTAAAATGTTACTGAGATTAATTGAGAGCTGTCAATCTGGAAAAGGTTGTAAAGCCAATTCTAATGGTTTGGGACCCCAGCACACCGCAGTGAGAGACATTTTTCACAAAAGGCAAAAACATGGTGAATCTTCCCAGGAGTGAGCAAACGCTTTTATCACACCCTACTTACTTTTTCTACATGTAGTATTTTCACTAACCGTTAATTGCAACCCAGTAGTTGAAACAATGGCAATAGAGATTTTTTGTGAACATGGTTTGAAATTTCAATACTTTCTATACAAAAGAAAAGACACATTTTTAGGACATTTTAAACTTCTTGTTTTTTATGCCATTTTCGCCAGGTTTTTTAAGTACGTTGGTAAGTATTCATAAAATAATTAAATAATTGAATTCAACATGGCATTAATTAAAGATCATTTAAGAAAAATAAGCGATAGGATTATTAAATTCATAAGATACTGGCAACAAGTAATTTCGATCATGGACCTAGCCACTGCAAATGCAATGAGGATATTTTGCACATAAATGCATCTTATTATTTTTTTATTTTATTATTATTTTATCCAGAATTTAGAGACTAAAATACAAGAAAATGAAAATTCGCTAATTGTTTCCGCTTGCAGGGATTTCATCTTTGCAGCAGAGGAGGAGCAGCCATTCAGGAGGGGATTTTAATGTCACCTGACACCTGCATCTGTGTTACAGTATCTTTCAATTCGTAGTGCGGATCGAACCAAGACTACAGTTTTGTAAAAGTCAATACAGACACTGTTCATGTATTGTTTCACCCTAATAGATATATATTCAATTTTGGTGGAAGTGACTTTATTATTATTATTATTATTATCATTTTCAGGTTAACGTCAGTTATTTCAAAGGAAAGATGAATAGATTTTTTGTTCCCATAAGTGAGTAAACGAATGTGACTCACCAGATGAGTAGAAAATACAAAATATGCCACAGAAGAAAAAAAAATGTCAGTGAGAAAGGGATGCCCCAACTCTATTATATTCTCTGAGGGGAGACTGACTGTGTCACAGCTCGATACCCGGTGAGATATATTGTGGTTGTTTGTGATCTTGCGCTACAATTTTATGAATGGAATTCGCCAATAATGGGGCACAAATTTTACTGGAAATGACCCACAAGCAGATGGAGAACATTCCGTCCTCAGAAGTACATCAGTCAGCAGTGCAGGAGGCTGACCACCTGGTAAATTAAAGCTGAGCGAGAGAGAGAGAATGCTGTCTGAGCTCTAAAGTGGTTTTGTTAGCCCAATGATTTGGGTCCACTGGGATTTCTCTTAGCCTTCTCTTTTCTGAAAATGCTGCAAGTTTTTGGGTGCAAGGAAGTCGTGCAATCTGTACAGCACGCAGTTTGCTCTCAGCCTTGGCTTGTTTATGCAAGGAAGCAAAGTAAGCTGTTATCACTCTTTTCAGAAACTGGGTAGGGGATCATTTAACAGACTTAAATATGGAGCATAATGTCCCTGGCTAGTGTTGGGAATAGCCCATATAAGTCTTTAGTCCTCGGTAGGAGTTCTGCTTTAAGCTTAGAAATGGCCTGTTTTGAATGTCTTACTGCAGCATTTTTTCATCAAGCTCTTACAAATGAGGTGACACTTGACTATGAATGTGGCTTTAGATATATTTTTTTTATGGCTGTAAAAAAATACCACATTAATGGCTATGGCAAAATCATTTCATGAATTAATTTAACACATTTTAATGATATTAATGTAATTTATAAGACAGCAGATGGACACACCGTGTAGCGTCCCAGCAGAGTCACACAGAGGGGGTGTTCTGCAAAGCGAGTGTAGTGGGTCAGCAAGCTGTGTTGCGTGTAAAGCCGGGCTTGCCTGTTCAGTGACGTAGGTAACTTGGGCTAAACTAGACTTTGAGCTTAATATCGGCTATGAAGGAGCCGCTGTTTCACTGCGTAACTAATTCGGATGGCATCACCATTTATTAACAACCCCGTGGACGTCGGAACAAAAATAAATTGAGCATCACTACGATGGGGGTGGCTAATTCCTAGATGGAATTCTCTATAAGAGACGTAGCTTTCCACTTAGAGAATACATTACATTTGCTCACTTTTTGAGGCAAGCACCAGGAATACAATGCAAGATGAAAAAATAATTAGGACAATGTTAGCAAATGTATATGTCACATACTCAGCCCCTTAGTCTTTTTACAGCAACATTGATTTTAGCACTCATAATCTTCCTCCTCCTAATGCTCCATAATAATTACTCATCTTGTATAAAATGCCCGAGCACAAAGCCTGAGATGGTTGAGCCACTTTTTCAGAACACCCCACAGAGTTTGATGCACAAGAGCAGGGCTGTTCCCACACCATATACTGTATGTCTCTTCAACTCACATCTCGGAAAACGTCCTCATTCTCACCACACGCACCTCGCGGACTCACTCACGGACCTGCCAAACTTCACAATAACATCTTTATTGCAATGCAATGCAAACTATATAATGGCAAACTATATCC
Source organism: Oostethus manadensis (assembly GCA_024372805.1). NCBI lineage: Eukaryota > Metazoa > Chordata > Actinopteri > Syngnathiformes > Syngnathidae > Oostethus > Oostethus manadensis. The sequence continues at coordinate 1,420,894 of QODF01000028.1, read as the reverse complement.
ACCTTTTTTGATTGTAGGAAGCTGACAGTCTGTTGTTTTGTTGAAGGAACATCCATTCCATCTGGTTCTCTTCCCTATCTTTTGACCTGGGTGCAACTTTGAGCCCTGTGAGAATCACATTGTTCATTTGTGCATTCCGACTCATCTCATTTAATCATTCATTCATTTTCTATGCCGCTTATCCTCATTAGGGTCACAGGTTTGCTGGAGCCTATCCCAGCTGGCTTTGGGCGAAAGGTCTGACTCATCTCATCAATCATATTTTCCATTTGCTCATTGATATTATGCTTTGCTTTGTTTTCTTCCTCCAGAGTGGTGTGCCAGGCGGCATTGTCCTCCAATAGTGTCTTGATATCATTCTGTAGAACATTGACGTCTTTGCATAATGCACTATTTTCTTCCTTAGGGTTTTTAACCTCCTTGAGGGCAGCGCGTAAGGCAGAATTATATTCTAATAGTGCCTTGATATCATCTTGTAGAACCCTCACATCGTTGCATACTGCCGTAATGTCTTCTGTATTGTTTATAGCATCTTTAAGAACAGCGCACCAGGCAGCATTGTCTTCCAATAATGCCTTGATATCATCCTGCAGAACTCTAACATCCTTGCATAATGCTCTGTTTTCTTGTTTAGGGTTCCTGGCTTCCTTGAGAGCAACACGCAAGGCAGCATTATCTTCCAATAATGGCTTCATATTTTCCTGCAGAACCTTGATATAATTGCATAATTCTGTATTTTCTACCTTTTTAAGTACTGTAATGACCTGGTGGTGTGGTATTTGTGAATGGACCTCTCTCTGAATGTTATTCATTGTGTTTCTACAAATGCGGAGAGGAAACATTGTGTGTGTGCAAGCTGACTGTGACATTTGTTGTTCAAGTTGCCAAAAAAAACTACAAAAAGTAAGTCAGACTCTACATATGTGACTATCAAGAAACTACACTGCCCTGTGATTTACTGGCGACCAGTCCAGGGTGTACCCCGCCTCTTGCCCAAAGTCAGCTGGGATAGGCTCCAGCATCTTTAGGATGGTGATGAGTTCTTTGGCCAAATGGATGTTGGGATCCTAATGGTGAATCCTGAAGGTGTCACATCTTCACATGACATGATTCAAATGTTTAACACGGTGAGATGTCAAACAAACTCAAGCACTTGTTTTTATTCATTACAGGCTGAGACTAAAGACTGAGCACTTTTCTCAGATTTTAATGTTTAAAAGGTAACTTTTGCGCAATTTTTGCAAAAGATTTGAAAGTGACAATTAAATCACATTGCCTTTTTAACGTAAGAAACAACAAGTAATATACATTTTTGTATATATACTGCTATTCATACAAAAAGATTAATCAATACTCATAAAATGAGAAATACTAATAAACAAGAGGAATGATTATTTATATACACAAGTAATGGTTAAGTTAAATATTCAAACATTAGTTTTAAGAACTTCATTAAATAATGGATTACCTTGAACATAAGACTTTATATAAGAGCTTGATTTGTAATCTTAGTACAGTCACTTACCCTGCATGGCTTTAGTAATGATGACTAATTTGGGTTTACAGCGCAGTATTATATTGTTGTTTTTATTTGCAAACCTCTTCACTCAGATGCTCCTCGACATTTTTTGAGTTATTCCAGGCTTTTTGGCACCTCCGCTAAAATCGGGAATTATGTATAATGGTCATGGTCACTCACTCCTCCCTGAGTCACCACCTTATCGTGGTGGAGGAGTTTGCGTGTCCCAATAATCCTAGGAGCTAAGTTGTCGGGGGCTGTCATGCCCCTGGTAGGGTTACCCATGACAAACAGGTCCTAGGGGAGGGACCTGACAAAGAGTGGCTCTAAAGACCCTAATGATGAATAGTACAGTTGGACTTCGTTTTCCCTTGCCCGGACGCGGGTCACCGGGGCCCCCCCTGGAGCCAGGCCCAGAGGCGGGGCATGATGGGGATCGTCTGGTGGCCGGGCCTGCACCCATGGGGCCCAGTCGGGCTCAGCCGGAAAAGGTAACGTGGGTCCCCCCTCCCATGAGCTCACCACTCGTGGGAGGGGCCAAAGGGGTCGGGTGCAAAGAGAACTGGGTGGCGGCCAGAGGCAGTGGCCTTGTGAAGCTAGTTGTCGGTACGTGGAATGTCACCTCTCTGGCGGGGAAGGAGCCTGAGCTGGTGCGTGAGGTGGAAAAATTCCGGCTAGATATAGTCGGACTCACCTCAACGCACGGCAAGGGCTCTGGAACCAGTCCTCTCGAGAGGGGCTGGACTTCATTCCACTCTGGTGTTGCCGGGAATGAGAGGCGACGAGCAGGGGTGGAATTTCGTTTTGCCCCCCGGCTCCAAGCCTGCACGTTGGAGTTTAACCCAGTAAACGAGAGGGCAGTTTCCCTATGCCTTCGGGTGGGGGGACGGGTCCTGACTGTTGTTTGCGCTTATGTGCCAAACATCAGTTCAGAATACCCGTCCTTTTTGGAGTCCTTAGAGGAAGTACTAGAAAGTGCTCCCTTGGGGGATTCCCTTGTTCTGCTGGGTGACTTCAACGCTCATGTTGGCAACGACAGTGAGACCTGGAAAGGTGTGATTGGGAGGAACGGCCCCCCTGATCTTAACCCGAGCGGTGTCTTGTTATTGGACTTCTGTGCT